>CAMQQG010000003.1:0-89162 GCA_947034895.1 Rhytidiadelphus loreus
CATGAGCCTCAATCCTCAACTCGACCCCGCAACCGAAGCCGCCATCACCCGCGCCCTCGAAGCCCCACCCCCGGTGACGGTCCCCGCCGGCTTCGCCGCCCGCGTCGCCGCCTCGCTCCCCGCGCCCTCACCGCTCACCCGCGTGCTGATTCCGCTGCGCCGCCGCCGCCTCAGCGCCACCTGGATCGCCACCACGGTCGCCACCACCGCGCTGCTCGCCGCTCTCTGCGTCCTCGCGCCGCACACCCACGCCACCCTCACCAACCCCGCCTTCGACCTCGAACTCCTCCTCGTCGCCGAACTCGCCACCCTCACCACCTGGCTCAGCCTCACCCGCACCCGCCTTTGAGCAGGATTCTTTACTCCCGCCGTTGCACCGCCGCCACCACCTTGTCCATCACCGCCCTGTCCGCACTCCCCACCGGCGAGTGCGTATCCACAAAGATCGAAAACGCCACCGTCCTCCCGCTCGCGCACTCCAGATACCCGCTCAACCCCCGCGACTCCCCCAGCGTCCCCGTCTTCGCAAATACATGCCCCTTCAGCGGCGCGTCCTTAAATCTCCCGGAAAGAGTTCCGTCGACCCCACCCAACGGCAGCGCTGCCTTCCACCCCGCAAACCAAGGCTGCGTCGACGCATACACCAGCAACTGCGCCGTCGCCCTCGGCGTCACCAGGTCCTTGGTGCTCAGCCCTGAGCCGTCGAAGAACTCAAAGTCGCCGCCATCCAGCCCGGCCTTCAGCGTAAGGAAGGCGCGCTCCCACGCAAGCGCCGTGCTTAGCTGGCTGCCGCTCATGCAGTCCGTCTCCACGCCCAGGTTTCGCAGCATCATCTCCGCATGCAGGTTCTGCGACTCCTTCAGCGTCAGCACCAGGTCCTCCGTCAGCGGCGCGGAAACCTTCTGCGCCAGCGCATGCTCCTCCAGATCCACCTCACCGGGCGCCATGGTGCGCTGGGCCTGGCACGTCGGACGATAGGCGGGTGTGAACACCTCACTCCCCGTGCCCTTGGCCAGCGTCCCCTGCTGCTGCATCTTGTAGAACTGCGCAAACACCGGCAGTTCATGCGCCTTCGTCAAGAAGGAAGCTAGCTGTCCTGCTCCATAGTGCTGCGCCCGCACACTACCCCTCACCACGACGCCGACCTTCTGCAATGCCTGCTTCAGCGCCGCAGCCGCAAACTCCGCCGGCCTGTCGATCGCCAGCTCATCGCTGTAAGCCCCATACTTCGCGGCCACGTCCCCTTCGACATGAAAGTCACGTTCGTTCGGCTCCCTCGCCTCCAGGACCTGGTTGCCGCCGAAGTCGTCGTTGTAAACCGCCGCAACCCGGCCGTTGTAGCGCGTCGCATTCACGGTGTAGAACGGCACCGCCGGTTCCAACGTGATCGTGTCCTTCGCCTGCTTGCCCGCAGGTGCCGGCGTGATCTTCAACAACAACTGGTTGTCATGCACGGCCAGCGCGCTCACCGGCGCACCATACCCCCACAGCATGTCCTCCTCCGCCCAGCCCTGCGGATACGGCGTGTTCTCAAACCGTGTGTCGTCGCCGACGATATCGCCATCTATCTCCCGTACGCCCGCCGCCACCACCTGCGCCGCCAGCGCGTCGAAGTCCGACAGCCCCACGCCCTTCGCTCCCGCGGGCCGTTGCGCCTTCGGCACGTCTGGCAGCACATACCCGCCCGCAAAGTTCGCATCACCACCGCCACGCAGAACCAGGTCGCCATGCAGAGTCCCATGCTGCAACTTACCCTCACCCACCACCCGCGTCGTGAAAGTCGCATCAGCTCCCAGCATCGCCATCGCCGCCACCGTCGTAAACAACTTTGCATTCGAAGCCGGCCGGAAGAACTGCCCTTCGTTGAGCCCATACAAAGGCATACCATCCATCGCTGTCACCGCAATCCCCCAGTGCGCGCGGCCCACGCCAGGGTCCGCCAGCAGCCCGGCGATCTCCTGCCCCAGCGGCGTTTCACTCCCCGGAAACGCCGGATGCACCCCAGCAGGCAACACCGCCGCCGTCTGTCCCCAGACATCCCCCGCCACACACAGCCCAGCAAAAATCACCGCCCAACCCAACGTCATTCGCATGGCCGCAAGTCTACAATGACCCCGCATGACTCCCGACCCCAAACCCGGCCGCGAGGTCTTCTCCGAAGAGATGCCCGACCTCTGGCCCGCCTCCGCCTTCGACGAAGCCGGCCGCCAGCGCCCGCGCTTCGACTGGCGGCTTCGCAGCCGCACCCTCCCGCTCGGCGACCGCACGCTCCTCATGGCCATCGTCAACCTCACCCCGGACAGCTTCTCCGGGGACGGCCTGCTCGCTTTGCCCTCAAACGCCTCCGGGCCCGCGTTGACCAAGCTGGCCGTCGCCGCCGCCGTAGAAGCCCTCGATGCCGGGGCCGATATCCTCGACCTTGGTGCAGAATCCACGCGCCCCAACGCCACGCCCCTCTCCGCCGACGAAGAGCAGGCGCGCCTTCTGCCCGTCCTTGAGGCGCTCCTGCTCCAGCGCCCCGACGCGGTCCTCTCCGTTGACACCTACCACGCCGCCACCGCCCGCGCGGCTGCCGGGCTGGGCACCGAGATCATCAACGACGTCAGCGGCTTCGCCTGGGAGCCCGGGCTCGCCGCCAGCGTCGCCGCCACTGGCTGCGGCCTCGTCCTCATGCACACCCGCGGCCGGCCCGCCGAGTGGTCCCAGCAGCCGCCCATCCCCCATGAAGATGTGCTCTCCACCGTCTTTTCCGGCCTTTGCGAAGGCCTCATCACCGCCGAGGCCGCCGGCATCGCCACCCAGCGCATCGTCGTCGACCCCGGCTTTGGCTTCGGCAAACAGGGCGCTGAAAACATCGCCCTGCTCGCCGGCCTGGGCCGCCTGCGCGAGCTCGGCCGGCCCCTGCTCATCGGCCTCTCCCGCAAACGCTTCCTCGCCGACGCGCTGCACTCTGCTGGTCTGAAACCCGTCACCCCGGCCGACCGCCGCATCGCCACCGTCGCCGCCAACACCGCCGCCATCCTCGCCGGAGCCCACATCCTCCGCGTGCATGACATCCCCGCCGCCCGCGAATCCGCCGCCATCGCCGACGCCCTGCTGCAATGCAGGAGTGCGTAAGGATTCGTGAGTAAGGAGTAGTGACAATCAATAAGGGCCCGCGACGATGCTTCCGTCGCAGGCCCCTGCTCTCACAACTCCTTACTCCCTGCCCACTGCCTCAAAGCGTCATCACTTCCTTCTCTTTGGCTTTGAACAACTCTTCGATCCGCTTGATCTCGGTATCGGTAAGCTGTTGAATCTCTTCATTCGCCCGCTTCTCATCGTCGGCAGAGATCAGCTTGTCCTTGGCGGCTTTTTTTACCGTCTCGTTGCCGTCGCGGCGGATGTTGCGAATGCTGGTCTTGTGGTCTTCCACAGTGCCGGCGAGCAGTTTCACGGCGTCGCGCCGCCGGTCTTCTGTCATCGGCGGGATGGGTACGCGGATGATCTTGCCGTCGTGCATAGGATTAAACCCATGCTGGCTGGTGCGGATGGCCTTCTCGATCGCCGTTACCACGCTTGGATCGAACGGCTCGACCAGGATCAAGTTGGCTTCTGGCGTCTTGATCTGGGCCAGCTCATTCAGCGACGTCTCCGTGCCGTAGTAATCCACCTTGATGCCGTCCAGCATGTGGACGTTGGCGCGCCCCGTGCGCACGCTCAGAAGATTGGCGCGAAAGTCGTCCACACTTTTGTTCATGCGGGTCTTTAGCCCGTCGTAGACCCCGCTGAGGGCCTCCATGCCTGCCATTGCCGATGCCATCCTGCTACATCCTCCCCGGAACGGGCCTGAGCCCTCCGCCGTCCATGTGCTCATTTTACAGCCCGGCCTGTCCGCCCACGGTTGGCCGGCCGGCCTGTCCTGAATTCGGGCACTCCAGCCGCAGTCCGCCCGCCCGTGCCGATCCGTGTTTGAGCGAGAATTGCTGCAATTTAGCGGAAGACTCGTTGACTTTGGTCAATGTCAGACCCTATCCTAGGGGTACCTCTTAGCAGCTTGTCTAGAGACAGCCACGCGATGGCCGCAGGAACATGATTGCAAGAGATGTGCATCAAACTGTTATTCTCCAGCCGAAGGCCCCAGAGTCAAGGCGGAAACGGAATTTCTCCAATGAAGAAATTGTTCTCTCTTACTTCTCTCGCGGTGGCTCTCGGTTTGTTGTTGGTGGTTCCTTCTGCCCGTGCCATTAATGGCTGTGACGATTCGCCAGAAAACCCGACGGTGATCCTTGCGGGCCTGGCAGGCGGGGCCTATGCGGTTTCACAGATTCGTCAACGGGTCCGCGCACGCCGTGCTTCCAGGACCCAAGACCCCCGCTAGTCCCGCCAGGAGCGCCCTGCGCCTGCTTTGGAACGCGCAGGACCGCACCTCGGTATACGGACCTCTATAGCCTGTGCGCTCCTTCCTCTCCCAACATCTGCAAGCGATTCAAACGGCATCTGTCGCCTCCCTGTGCGCCGCCGTTGGCCTGCTCACGGTCTATGGCGCGGCCCACGCGTTACTGAACATCTGGCTCACCGACGACCTCAAGTCTATGGGCCTCGTCGTTCCCTTCATCAGCTACCTGCTCATCCTGCGCGCGTGGCGCTCCATCGGCTGGCGTGCTCAGGGCAGCTGGTGGGGCTTCGCTCTGCTCGCCGGCTCGGCTGCGTTGATGTTCCTCCGCGACCAGATGCTGCTCATCGTCACAGTCAATAAGGACTGGCTGCTACAGCTGCCCCCGCTGCCATTGGAGGCCGTCATTTATGCCGCTGGCATGGTGCTGCTCTTCGGTGGGAAGCGGCTGTTGCGCGCAGCCTGGTTCCCGGTGCTGTTCATGTGGGCCGTCATCCCGGTGCCGCAGACCTTCAGCCGCCGCATCGACCTGCCCTTGCAGCACGCCTCTGCCACGGTGGCCCGCGCCTGGGCGCACCTCCTCGGCCAGCCGCTCACGCAGGACAAGCTCCGCCTCATGTTCACGCCCGAGTTCGGCATGTTCATCGCGCCGGGCTGCAATGGCATTCGGGGCGCCATCACGCTGGGCCTGGCCGCTATTGTCGTCGGCTATATCTACCGGTTCCGCTGGTTCGTCTTTGCGCCTGTGGTCGCAGGGGCCGTGCTGCTGGGGTATCTCTTCAACTTTCTGCGGCTGTGCCTGCTGGTGGTCTATTACAAGATCGCGCTGCCCTACCCTTGGCTGCAGCACCATGCCAAGACCGCGGATTACATCATCGGCGGCGTCCTCTTCCTCTGCGCTCTGGGCATCTTCTTCACCATCGCGGACAAGCTCCGCCAGCACCCCGACGACGTTCTTCCCACCCCGGCGCAGCTCCCCGAAGCCCGCGCACCGCGGCGCTCCCTGCTGCTGCGCGCCGTCGCCGTTCTGGCGCTCTCTGCCGTCTTTGGTGTGGACGTCCTTCATGAGCGCGCCGCCGAGGCTGCCGCCACTGCCAACGCGCCCACGCTCGCCCTGCCCGCCACGCTCGGAAATTTTACCCTCATCCGCACCTGGACCGACACCCTCACCGACGGCATCGTCGTCTACCAGTGGGGCGAGTACGCCGTGCCCGGCCCGCAGACCGGCATGGCCGGTGCGCACGTCTCGCTGGGCATCTCGCCGGAGCTGGGCGTGCATGACGCGGAGATCTGCCACATCGCCCGCGGGGAAGACCCCACCTGGCACGGCGAGCTCGACGTGCCCACGCCGCAGGGCCCCGTCGTGCTCACCGCCGCCACGTACAACAACGGCGTCGCGCAAAAGCTGGAAGCCTCCACCGTCTGTGACGGTGGCGTCTGCCGCCAGTTTTCGCAGGACTATGAAGACTCCGGCCGCCACGTCACCCTCATCTACGCCCGCCCCCACCGCGGCCTCCCGCTGCAGCCGGACGCCACCCGGCCCGTGCCGGTGCTGCTGAAGGTGGAAAGCTCTGACACCGTCAGCCCGCTCGCCGTCGTCCGCCCGCAGCTTGAGGCCGCCCTCAACCAGTTCCTGCAGCAGGCCGACCTCGTCCATCTGGCCGCGCCCTATGCCAGACGCTGACCCCGCGCGTCTAACCGCCATCCCGCCGCGCCGGTCCTCCACCGGAGACAGAAATGGCCTGTCTTCGCCCGAAGCCCCGCCCGTCGCCTATAATCAAAGCTCTCCCTTCGTACGCGCAGGGCTGGCCAATCAAGACTCCCCCGGGGCTCCCCTATGCCCGGCGAAACTTAGCTTTGAGCGATTCAAAGAGCTGTGAGGGTGTGGTTATCTTTACCGGAATCCGAGTGAGCGCAAGCTCCCTGCATCGTACGACCCAGCCTGTGCGCACGCGCCTGAGCTCCATCGTCTCCGCCTCCTTGGCCGTGGCCGCCCTGTGCGCCGCCGCCTCGGTACCCACCGCCGCGCAGGTCGCCGCCACGCCGCAGTTCACCGCGACCGAGGCGCCGCAGATCCTCTGCCAGACCCAGGTCATCGGCAACCGCCGCATCCCCAAGGAGAGCATCCTGGCACGGCTCTTCTCCCGCCCCGGCGACCCCTACGACCCCGTCGTCGTCGAGCGCGACTTCAATTCCCTCTGGAACACCGGCTACTTCGACGACGTGCGCATCGAGAAGGTCTCCGAGCCCAGCTGTCTGCAACTGCTCGTCTACGTCCGCGAGAAGCCCACCATCCGCGAGATCAACTACAAGGGCCTCAACGCCGTCAGCGTCTCCGACGTGCTGGACCGGTTCAAGAAAGAAAAGGTCGGCCTGAACGTCGAGAGCCAGTACGACCCCACCCGCGTGAAGCGCGCCGAGGTTGTCCTGCAGGAGATCCTGGGCGAGCACGGCCACCAGTTCGCCACCATCCGCACCGAGATCAAGACCATTCCGCCCGCGGCCGTCGCCCTGACCTTCAACATCAAGGAAGGCCCTACCGTGAAGGTGGGCAAGATCGCCTTCCAGGGCAACACCGCGCTCACGCACCGCGAGCTCGTCGCGTCGATGAAGAACCTCAAGCCCATCGGCATTCCGCACTCCATCATTCTGGAGAACATCTTCCCGCGCACCTTCGACGCCAGCAAGCTCGACGAGGACGCCGAGCGCGTGCGCCAGGCCTACCGCGACAAGGGCTACTTCCGCGCCAACACCGGCGAGCCGCAGACCAACGTCCGCAACGAAGGCGGCATCAACCCCTTCACCCTGCACCCTTCCACCGGCAAGCGCGTCGACATCCTCATTCCCATCGAAGAGGGTGAGCGCTACCGCCTGGGCGGCATCACCTTCACCGGCAACAAGGCCATCACCAACATAAAGGCACTGCGCGCGCAGTTCGCCCTCAAGGACGGCGACTACTTCAACGCCACACTCTTCGGCAAGGGCATCGACAACCTGCGCAAGGCCTACGGCTCGCTCGGCTATATCAACATGGTCGGCACGCCCACCCCGCGCATCGACGCCGCCAAGAAGCTCGTCTACCTTGACTTCGACATCGACGAGGGCAAGCAGTTCTACATCTCCCGCATCGAGTTCACCGGCAACACCATCACCCGCGACAAGGTCATCCGCCGCGAGCTGTCCATTGAAGAGGGCCAGGTCTACAACTCACAGCTGGTCGACTACAGCCTGCAGCGCCTTAACCAGCTCAACTACTTTGACACCCTCAAGAGCGAACAGGACGTCGAGACCCGCCAGAACGCCGACGCCGGCACCGTGGACCTGCTCATCAAGCTGCATGAGAAGGGCAAGAACTCCATCGGCCTCAACGGCGGCATCAGCGGCCTCTCCGGCTCCTTCATCGGCGCCAACTATGAGACCAACAACTTCCTCGGCCTCGGCGAAACCCTCTCCGTCACCGCCAACATCGGCGACCTCTCCCGCAACCTGAGCTTCGGCTTCAATGAGCCCTACCTGCGCGACAAGCCCGTCTCGCTGGGTGTGCAGGTCTTCACCAGCAAGTTCGACTACAACCCGGCAAAGAGCTACGCCCTTACCAGCGGCCAGAGCGCCAACCTGACCAACGTGCAGCAGTCGCTGCTCACCAACTACAACCAGTCCTCCACCGGCCTGGTCGTCTCCACCGGCACCGCCCTGCGCAACATCTTCAAGCTCAAGGGCGTGGCCCGCGTCGGCCTCTCGTACTCGGTTTCGAAGTCCGGCATCACCACCTTCAACGACAACACCCGCAACGTCTTCGAGACCCTCGCCTTCCGCTCCGGCATCGCCGGCCAGAACCAGCTCAGCGGCATCATCACCTCCATCGTCACGCCGAGCATCAGCTTCTCCACGCTGGACCGCGGCATCGGCCCGCACTCCGGCAGGGACTTCAACCTTGCCTTCCAGTTCGCCGGCGTCGGCGGCAACACCAAGTACTACGCGCCCACGGCCAGCTACCGGCAGTTCTTCCCCATGAAGGGCCTCAAGGTCAACCGCGAAGGCCACAACGTCCTCGGCTACCGCCTGCTGCTGTCCAACATCGCCGGCTACGGCGGCCAGGTCGCGCCGCCCTTCGCCCGCATCTACTCCGGCGGTGAAAACGAAGTCCGCGGCTTTGACATCCGCTCCAGCTCGCCCTACACGCTCATCCCCACGCGCGTGAACTTCAACCTCACCAACCCGGATGGCTCCACCATCTCGCGCGATCCAACGCAGCCCGCGCTTGGCAACGTCACCATCCCGCTGCCCGTCTACCGCCTCGCCTCCATCGGTGGCGATACCAACTTCACCGCCAACGTGGAGTACCGCATCCCTATCGTGAACCAGGTGACCTTCGCCTTCTTCACCGACTTCGGCATGGTCTTCAATACGGAGCGCTCGCAGCTTCGCCAGAGTGTCGAAGGACTCTCCAGCGTCAACAGCCCGCTTTATGGCTGCCCCACCATTACCAACGGCGACTGTTTCGGCGGCCAGTCCGTCACCTACCCGCTCTACCTGCGCGACCTGCCCGGCACCAACCTCGTGCCGCGCATGTCCAACGGCGCCGAGCTTCAGGTCATCCTGCCCATCGTCAACGCTCCCTTCCGCATCTACTACGCGTATAACCCGCTGCGCCTCTTCAAGGATCTGCCCCAGCAGCTGCCTATCCCGGCCACCTGCACCGCGGGCAGCTCGGCTTGCTTCAAGAACCTCTTCCCCGACACCGCCGCCGGCCTCTTCAGCTACCAGCAGGCACTGCAGTACTACGGTGCCGACTACATCCTCCGCGAACCCCGCAAGACCTTCCGCCTGACCGTCAGCACAACGTTCTAAAGGCAGTGAGTAAGGAGTAGTGACCAAAGCCAAGGCCCGACCTCAACGGCCGGGCCTTGTGCTTTCACTACTCCTTACTCACTACTCCTTGCATCACTGCGTACTCGGCGACCCCGCCGCCACCTTATTCAGAATCTGCTGCACAAACACCACGCGGATGTGCACCCGCTTGGCCACATCCGGCAGAAACTCCGCCACGATATCGCCCACCGGGTTGGTCGCATAGCCCAGGCCGATGCGTTTGAAGGTGTCCGACGCGCTGGTGCCGATCCCCGGCACATACGCATCACTCAGGGCAGCGCTTACGGGGTACGTTACCAGCACAGCGTAGTTCGGCATCAGCGTGCCGTCGTCATGCTGTGATACCACCGTGTGCGCCAGCGCGTGCAGGATCCTTCGCTTGATGGGCTGGTCCGTCATGCGGTGGTAGCGCGGGTCTTCCTGCGCGAGCGTGGGAATCAGAAACGTGCCGAAGAACTCGCCCTGGATGTCTTCCGCAAGGCTGTAGCCGGCGAGCCTGCCAAACCCCTTGAATCCCGGCCCGTAGGCCGAGTGCGACTCCGCCGCCACATAGATGCCGGAGTACCCGACGATCGTGATCAGGTTGAACGGGTCGATAACCTCACGCCCCGCCAGCAACGCCTTCCCGCTTGGCGTCAACGGCGCGACATGGCCGGTACTCACAATGCCCTGCAGCGGGTTGTCCTGCGTGCACGTCTGCGGCCCTTGCTCTGCGGGCGTCTCGTGCCAGCGCCAACTCATCTTCTGGCAGTGCGGCAACGGGCCGTCCTTACGCTGGTCGCCGCCCGGCGAAGACTGTGCGGTCCTCTCCGCTGGCTGCGCAGGCGCCGCTTCCTCGCTCCCGGCCAGGAGCGCTCCCGGAGACTCCGGCAGCGGCTGCACCGTTGCCTCCATCTGCTGGGCCCGCGCCATGCCCGCCGCAAACATCGCCGTCCATAAAGAGAGGCATCCGACCCGCAGCACCCATCGTGCGCGAGCGACCTGCTTTGCTGTTCCTGCATCGCTTGCTTCGCCGTTCGTCTCGTTCATACACCCGCTTCCTCTTCCATGTATTTACTACAACAGCCCGGCGCATGCTCACCTTATTCCCGATGGTGCAAGTGCAGCGCCCCCAGGATCTCTGGACTGAATTCATCGACGAAGTCGCCAAACGCGGCCCCGCCAATCGATCCCCCGAAGGTACTGGCCACATCATGTCCGTTCCGGTTGCTCTGCGGATAATACGCGTACGTCAGCCCGGCTGCACTGGCGTATCCCAGCAACAGCGCGGAATTGGCCGTCGCGCGGCCCCTGTCATCCCGCGTCACCAGCGGCCGCGTCACCGCGTAAACCGTACGGTTCCAGAAGCCATGACCGGCGCCTCGGCGGTAGTAGCGCGGGTCTTCATGCAGCAGTGGTGCAAACACCGCATCCGTGAGAAGACCCTGCGACTCGTCGCGCGCAAACGCTGCGCCAAAGCGCTGCGCGAACGCGGCACTGTTGGTCCCGAAGTTGGGCTGCCCGTTTACCAGGTGCGAGTATCCCGCCGACAACACGATCGTCGAAACCGTCAGCGGATTGAAGAGATCATCGACGCCCAGCAGCACCTTGTCCTTGCGCGTGAGCGGCGCAACCCGCCAGCCCGGTGGAATGTGCTTCATGTGGACCGACGCCTCACGCTCCGCGTTGGCCTGTTGCCGCGACTTCACATCGCCCAATGCTCCAGGAGTCGGCACCGGGCCGCTCAGCAACGCGCTGGGGTCTTCGGGCAACGCCGCGGACAACGCCGCTGAAGGCGTCGCGATGGTGGAGAAGGTCGCATCGTCGGCAGCCACGCCGTCGATGCGCTGCGGGGGGGCAGCAGCCAGCGACGCCGTCATCGCCGGCGCGACCACTCGACTCTGCGACCGCGCCACGTCGTTGATTCCCAGGATGGACAAGGCAGCAAGGGTGCACCGCAGCACCCGAAGAGACAGCACTTCGTTCATGGAGACCTTTCAGAAAGACCCTGCTCATGGCACCCTTCGGTTATCTATGGCGGGACATCTGCTAACGGACGCCCCGCCGCTATCTCAGGTTGTCCCACTTTCGTGGAGCCAACAACCTTTGTTGCCAGATAGACACCCGTGCCCAGGCAGGCACCCCTCCGTTGACGCGCCACCTCTGACAGCCAATCATGGATTCATGGGCAACACGGGTGCACCGCGGCCAAATCGATACCTCCTGCCGCTGGCTACGCTGGCTCTTCTGCCCACAGGCTGTCATCACGCCACGCAGGTTAGTTACCAACCGCCGCCTCCGCCCATCTATGCGCGCCCACGTCCGCCTGCGCCCGCATCCTCACCTACGGATGTGGCCCCGCAGCCGCCCCCACCCTCCGTCGCCGACCCCGCCGTCCCTCCCGTCTCCACCGAAGTCGGCACCGCCAGCTGGTACGGCCCCAACTACCATCACCACGCCGCTGCCGATGGCTCCGTCTACGACCAGAACGGCATGACCGCCGCGCACCGCACGCTGCCGCTCGGCACCACCGTGCGCGTCACCAACCTCGCCACTGGCCAGCAGGTGCTGGTCCGCATCACCGACCGCGGCCCCTTCGTTCCTGGCCGCGTGCTCGATCTCTCGCTCGGCGCGGCCAAGGCCATCGGCATCTACCGTGCCGGCATCGCCAGGGTGCGCGTCGAAGCCTTTCCCTACGCAACTGCTGACCCCATCGGCAAGTGGGCCGTACAGACCGGCGCCTTCAAAGTCGAGCAGGACGCCCTCGACCTCAAGGCCGCCCTCATCGCCCGCTACAAGGGCGCGCGCGTCTCCGAGTTCGCCGGCCCCACCGGCTTCTGGGTCCGCGTCGACCCCGCCCAGCACGACCGCCCCCAGGCAGAAGCCATGCTCCGCTGGATCGGCCAACCCGACCCGCAGGCGCTGCCCTATCTGGTGCGGCTGGATTGAAGAAGCGAGTGAATAGTGAATAGTGAATAGTGGATAGTGAAAAAGGCAAAAGCGAAGGCGCCTCCTCAAACCGAGGCTGCGCCTTGTTCTTCTCACTCTTCACTCTTCACCATTCCCTGCCTTTCGGCGGCGGATAATACGGCAGCTTCTGCTGCTCCTGGCTCGCCCGCTTCACAGCGATATCTCCAAAGAGCAGCTCCGGTGCAATCGTCGTCTGCGGCACGGGCGCAACCGTCTGCGCGACATACGGTGTTCCACCCGCCGCCAGGATCCCGCTGCGCATCGCGCGCTGGTCCAGCTCATCGAACGCCGCCCCGCGCACCAGCGTGCGCTTGCCCTCGGGGCTCACACGGTAGAGCAACCGCGGCATCAACTCGCCGCCGCCCAGCGTTTCCACCTCATACACATCGCGTGCCTGCTCTTTGGCGAGCGCAATCAGCTTGGCTTCAAGCTGCGCGTGCGTCAACGGCTCGGCAGACTTCACCTCAATCACACCCGCGCGTGAGTGCGCCGCCTGCCCCAGCGCCGCGCGCCCATGCCCGTTCGACTCCGGGAAGTCCTTTACCGGCTCGCGCCCCAGCAGATACCCCACCAGCTTCCCACGCTCCACCAGCGTCACTGCCCTGGCCGGCTCGCCCTCATCATCTACAGCATAGGACCCGAGCAGCCGCTTGCCTCCAAACGTCCGCAGCGTCGGGTCGTCCTCCACACTCAGAAACGCCGGCAGCACCGGCGTGCGCAGGCTGCTTTGGTACACGCCCTGCGTGCGCGCCGTCGTGCCGATGTCGGGCCGGTCGGCCTCTACATTCGGCACAAACAACTTCGCAATCACATCCGCAGACGCGTCACCCGAGAAAAGCACCGGCCCGTGATAGTCCTCCGCATCGACAATGGGCGCGTTCCGCAACGCCTCAAAGCTCAGCAGATCAGTGATCACGCGCTTATGCAGCGACCCCGCATTCTCCAGCCCCGCCGCTGTCTCCGCCACCGACCCATTGCTGCGACCCAGTTCCATGCCGTCCGCCGCCTGGCCGGCCACGTTCACTGAGTCCGAGTACCCCCCGTACCCACGCCGCAACACAGTCCCTTCCGTCGTCACGGTGTAACGGTTCACCACCACAGCACTCAGGCTCGCGCTGGAGGACTGCACCGCATCCGCAAACCCACGCACCTCCGGCGCAGTCAGGAACAACCCACTTGCCTCCACCAGCCGTCGCTTCCACTCCGCGCGATCCAGCTCCAGCGTCGCCACCGGCTCGATCAGCGTCACCGGCTTGGCCGGCGTAAAGTCATTCGCCGTCGGCGCGCTCTGGTAGCGCTTCAGCGTCGCCTGCTTCGCCGAATACGCCCGCAGCGCATTCTTGTACGCCTCATCGGTCGCGGTCCACAGCGCGAACTTCAACGCCGCCGCGTCATTGTCATCCGGCGCAAGCTGTAGGCTGCCATCCCCCCGCGCCGAGCTCGAATCACTCGTGTAGTCCCCGATCCGCACCTCGACGCGCACCACCCGCTGGTGCCGCTCATTCTCGCTCGTCAGCGCACCATAGTTCGCCACCGCGTCATAGCTGGCGATGTCTTCCAGCCGGTAGGCCATAAAGTAAGGCCGCTGCATCCCCGGCAACACCAGCAGTGCCTGCTCCCGCTTCAGCTCTTCCTGCATGGCATTCAACAACGGATCATCCACAGCCAAAGAAATGGGTCCCCCAGGTCTCGCTTCTGAGACCTGGGCGGAAGCGGCAACCCCGCTAACCATCGCCACCAACGCCAACCCAGCCAACACGGAGGGAGCAGGGGCCTTTAGGCCCCTTAAAAGTCTCCCACCAGAAAGGGGCTTTAGCCCCGGGCTCTTTGCACGCATCATCACTGCCCACCCTTCTTCGCAACACCATCCAACGGCGGCGGCGCCACAATCGGCGGCCGCGCCGTACCCTGCGCCTGCCGCTGCGTCTCAATGCTCGACACCAGCATCGCCGGTGCCACCGCACTCACCGGCACCGTGCCACTCTCCGCACCGCACTCACCGTTAAAGATGTCCTGATGGTCGCCCGTCGCCACTATGTTGTTCAGCGCGGCCTGCGGCGTACCAACAATCGACACCCCGCGCACCAACTCGTCGGGCCTTCCATCGACATACACGCGGTACACCACCAGCGGAATCACCTGAAACGCCTGCGGACTCCGCCGCGTCGTCACCGCAAACCCGCTGCTGATGTCCTCAAAGTACAACCCATAGACTTTACCCTGCTTCTTCGCCTCGGCCTTCAGCATCGCGCGCAGCTCCGCGTCGCTCACCGTCTTGGTCGAAGTCACCACCAGGTTCCCTTGCCGCCCCGTTGGCATCTTGCCCGTCTCGGCGCGGCCATGGCCGTTGCTCTGCGCAAAGCTCGCCACCGGCAACCGCGACATCAGGAACGTCTGCAGCACGCCGTCCTTCACTAATTCGACCTTGCGCGCCGGCTGGCCTTCATCATCAAACGCATAGTGCCCGCTCAGCGGATGCCCGTCGAACTTCGCCAGCGTCGGATCGTCGGCCACGCTCAGGAAGCTCGGCAGAATCGGCTTGCCCAGCAGCTTGGTAAACGTCTGGCCCTCCTCATCTCCGCGCTGCCGCTGGCCCTCCAGCCGATGCCCCAGCACCTCATGGAAGAACACCGCCGCGGCGCGCCCGCTCAGGATCGCCGGCCCGCTGTACGGCTCGGTAATCGGCGCCACGCGCAGGTCATCCAGGTTCTTCGCCATCGCTCCGGTCTTCGCCAGCACCTCAGCCTGCTCCGGCAGATTGCCTGTAGCATCGGCCTCAAACGTCTCCGCGCGAAACAGGTCCATGCCATCGGCCGCACGCGTACGCGCCACCACAATCAACCGCGCCACCGTCAGCGGCGACTCCACCCGCGCACCCTCGCTCGACACAAAGTAATCCGTCTCATGCGAGCTCTGCAGCACCGCCATGTCGTAAAAAATCTCCGGATACCGCCGGAACACCCCCGAAATCTCCCGCAGCCGCGCCTCCCACTTTGCCTGGTCGACCACCAGCTTCGGCGCCGCGGGCAGCAGCTCACTCTCCGGCTTTTCGCTCGAAAAATCCGACGAGCTGTCCTCCTCCTTCGCCCGCACCTGCTGCTCGGTCTTCACCTTCTCCAGAGCATCCAACGCCTTGCCATAGCCACGGTTCGTCGCATACCAAAGCGAGCGCTCCAGCGCTTCGCGGTCATCGGTGAGCGGCAGCGGCAGCGTGGTCAGCGCGCTGGTGCGATGCACGCCATGTGTGTTGTCCAGCGCCGGCGACCCCAGCCTAACCTGCACGTCCGCCGTGCGCGCATGCGTCTTTGCAACATTCATCACCGCGCCATACTCCGCAGTGATCGTCACGCTCTCCGCATCCGCCACCGAGTAGCTCACAAAGTACGGCTTCTGCGGCTTGTCCAGCTCCGTCATGGCTCGGTGCAGCTCCGTCTGCATCGCCTGCAATACCACCGGCTCTGGCGCAGTCCTGGCAGCGTCATGCTCACCGCCGCGCGCAGCCGCCGTCGCCGCCAGCAGAAGAAACGAAGAAGAAAGAGAGAGGGGCCGCAGCATCCTGAGGTTCAAAGGCAAATCCAGCTTCCTGAGAGAAGGCTCTCGTGCCTCCGAGTGTACCGAACCCAACGCCCGGGCTTCCTTCAACGCATGAATCTTGCCTCCGCAAAGAAAGCCCTTGCTCCCCACGCCTCCCTGGTGCAGACTCGAAACACTCCATCACCCCGAGGAACGTATGCGCCAGCTCCGCCGCCTCATCCTTGCTGCCCTCTTCGTCTGCCCTCTGCCCCTCGCGCTCACCGGTTGTGCCCGCGAAACACCCGCCGAGCACGCCGCCAACGTCTACGCCCAGCAAGAGCTCGACGCCGCCCCGCGCCACGGCAACCTCCCCGACTACTCCCTGTCGCCCGAAGACCTCGCCAAGAGCCAGCACCTCAACTCCATCCACGTCACGCTGCACTTCGTCGAAGAGATCTGGGGCCTTGTCAGCCTGCTCCTGCTGCTCTGGCTCGGCGTCATCGCCTGGATGCGCAACGTGGCCGTCAAGTTCAGCAAGCACCGCTGGTTGCAGGGCTATTGCTTCATCCTGCTCTATAGCGCTGCCGGCCTCCTCGTCAGCCTGCCCCTCGACCTCTACTCCGAGCACCTCTCGCACATCTACGGGCTCTCCGTGCAAAGTTGGGCCAGCTGGTTCGGCGACCAGGCCAAGGTCTTCGCCCTCTCCTGGCTCATCGGCGGCCTGCTACTCATGCTGCTCTTCTGGGCCATTCGCAAGTTCCCCAAGCGCTGGTGGCTGGTCTTCTGGGGATTTACCATTCCCATCATCCTCTTCGGCATCTTCGTCGGCCCCTACGTTGAACCCCTCTTCAACCACTACGAGCCGCTCGCCAAGACCAACCCCGCCCTCGTCGAGCAGCTCGAAAAGGTCGTCGCCAAGGGCCACATGGACGTCCCGCCTGAGCGCATGTTCCTCATGAAGGCCAGCGAAAAGACCACCACCCTCAACGCCGACGTCGAAGGCTTCGGCCACTCCAAGCGCGTCGTCGTCTGGGATACCTCCGTGAAGAAGTTCACGCCTGACGAGATCCTCATGGTCTTCGGCCACGAGTCCGGCCACTACGTCCTCGGCCACATCGAGCGCGGTGTCCTCTTCGCCATCCTCACCTCACTGGTCACGCTCTACCTTGGCTACCTCTTCATCCAGTGGGCCATCGCAAAGTTTGGCGCAAAGTGGGGCGTCCCCCATCAGGGCGACTGGGCCGCGCTCGCCGTCCTGCTGCTGGGCGTCTCTCTCTTCTCCCTTGTCTTCGAACCCATCTCCGCCAACTTCGTCCGCAACCAGGAGCACGCCGCAGACATCTACGGCGAGGAGGTCATCCACGGCATCGTCGCCGACCCGCAGGCCGCCGCGCAGGGCTCCTTCGACGTCCTCGGCACCACCTCCTTCGCCGACCCCAACCCCAGCCCCTTCTACGAGTTCTGGACCTACTCCCACCCCGCCATCGGCCGCCGCGCCGCCTTCGGCAAGGTCTACAACCCCTGGGCCGCAGGCTACGAGCCGAAGTACTTCAAGAAGTAGTAGGAATAGCGAATAGGGAATAGTGAATAAGGCAATGCATTGTCACAGCCTTGCTTTTCTTCACTATTCACTATTCACTATTCACTGCTATGGACTGCTTGTTCTGCAAGATCGCCGCCAACACCATCCCCGTCACGCGCCTCTACGAGGACGACCTCTGCCTCGCCTTCCCGGACATTAACCCACAGTCCCCCACACACATCCTCATCATCCCCAAGCAGCACTTCCCGTCCCTCGCGCACACCACCGCCGAGACCGCCCCGCTGCTCGGCCATCTCCTCGCCACAGCCGCAAAGATCGCGCAGCAGCAAAACCTCACCAACGGCTACCGCCTCGTCATCAACACCGGCCCCGACGGCGGCCAGACCGTCGACCACCTCCACCTCCACCTCCTCGGCGGCCGGCACATGGGCTGGCCTCCTGGCTAATCAGAGCTTTACACTGAAGTTGGAACGGAGGTTGATCGATGAGCAACGAAGACCTGCAAGCAACACTCGCCGCTTTGGAGTCCGTTCGGCTGGAGTTCGGTGCCTCTCCAGAAAAAGCCAAGGAGTTCCTCGTCAAGTATGGATTCATCACACCTGACGGCGAGCTCACCGAAGAATACAAATAACGATGCACAGTCTCTCGACCTCCTTTCTCCTCGGCTATCACGGCTGTGACTACGAGACCAGTGAGAGGCTTCTGCTCAATGAGCCGTTCCGCCCTAGCGATAATGGCTATGACTGGCTTGGGACAGGTGCCTACTTTTGGGAGGCAAATCCTGACCGCGCTCTGGAATGGGCCAATCAGCACAGACCCGCAAGCCCGTCCATCGTAGGTGTCGTGATTGATCCCGGATTTTGCCTGGACCTGATCACCTCGAATGGCACCAGCGCTCTTGCTCAGGCATATCCACCTTATAGAGCCTTGGCAACGGCCTCAGGTACACCCCTGCCCGAAAACAGCGGTGGCGAAGATTATCTCCACCGCAAGCTGGATTGCGCTGTCATCAACTTCCTCCACACCAGTCGGGAACTCCGCGGCGAGCACCCCTTCGACACCGTCCGCGGCGTCTTCATGGAAGGCGAGCGCCTCTACCCCACCTCAGGCTTCCGCCGCCAGAGCCACATCCAGATCTGCGTCCGCAACCCCGCCGCCATCAAAGGCGTCTTCCGCGTCCCCACCCGCCAGCTCAGCCAGACTCCCCCGCAGTAACCAAGCCCCTTTACCACCCTGCAACACCTCAAGTAAGCCTTGAGCAGGGGTTAACCACCCTGGTTCACACCCGTTACCCTCCCTGCACCCGCCCGCGTGCATCTCTCCCGCACCGGCCGCGTCCAATGCTCTGTGACCCTGCCTGCTCCCCTCACCCTGGCGTTCCACGCTCTGGAAGTTGGCGCTGTCTTGCTCGCAGGGGTCGCAGCTATTCGATACTGGAGACACATGGCCATCGCAAACACCCGCCGGGAGCCCATCCCCGCACCCGTCCACGACCTCTTCCCACCCGAATCCGGGCTACGACGCCGGCACCCGCGAGGCCGCCGTCTTCGCCGGTGGCTGCTTCTGGGGCGTGCAGTCCGTCTTCCAGCGCGTCAAGGGCGTTATACAGACCACCGTTGGCTACTCCGGCGGCAATGCCGAAACCGCCAACTACCGGGCCGTCTGCGGCGAAGACACCGGCCACGCCGAAGCCATCGAGATCGTCTTCGATCCCGCCGTCGTCTCCTACGGCACCCTGCTGCGCGTCTTCTTCTCCGTCGTGCATGACCCCACGCAGCTCAACCGCCAGGGCGCTGATGTCGGCACCAGCTACCGCTCCGCCATCTTCTACACCTCGGAGGCCCAGCGCGATGTTGCCCAGGCCTACATCCACCAACTCGACGAGGCCCACCTCTTCGCCAAGCCCATCGTCACGCAACTCGTGCCGCTGCAGGCCTTCTATCGCGGCGAAGACTACCACCAGGACTACGCCATGAAGAACCCCCACAACCCCTATATTCAGGTCTGCGACATCCCCAAGATCGCCTCCCTCGGCCAGCAGTTCCCTGACCTCTTCCAGGAATACCGTCGCTAGACTTCGCCTTTCCTGTCCCGTGTCCCGGCGTATAACCTAGGGGAATCACAGCCGTTTTTACATTATGAAGACTGGAACGACTCCGCTGCCCACTCGACTGCTTTCCGCCCGTCCGCTGCTTCTGCTCGCTGCCGCCATCATCACCACACTCGCGCACGCGCAGACGCCGTTTTCCCCCGACACCCTCATCGCAGCAAACCCTGCAAACCCCGGACCCCGCCTCCGTCGGTCAAAAGACGCCGCAGAAGGCCGGCAGCTCCACTGAGGGTGATAAGGGTTCTGCCTCCAAGCCTGCCAGCGCCGGCGAAGAGAGCGCCAGCGCCACGCATCTGCGCCTCGGCCCGCTTGACCCTTCCACACCTCCCACCAACCTGCCCAAGGATCGCCCCGTCATCGGCCTTGCCCTTGGCGGCGGTGCCGCGCTCTCCCTCTCCGACATCGGCGTCATCCAATGGCTGGAAGAGCACCATATCCCTGTCGACGTCATCGCCGGCACCAGCATGGGTTCCATCATCGGCGCGCTCTACTCCACCGGCCACACACCCGACGAGATGAAGCATCTGCTCACCGAGACCTCGGTCACCAACGTCTTCCGCGTCTCCCCGGCCTACACAGCGCAAAGCTTTCGTCGCCGGGAAGACACCCGCGATGTTCCCAACGCCATCACTCTCGGCCTCAAGCACGGCGCCTCCTTCCGCAACAGCCTGCTCTCGGACAACGGCCTCAACGAGCTCCTCGATAAGGAGTTCCTCCGCTACAACGACCAGACTGACTTCAACAACTTGCCCATCCCCTTCCGCTGCCAGGCCACCGACCTCAACGCCGCTCAGACCGTCACCTTCGCCCGCGGCTCCCTGCAGGACGCCGTCCGTGCCTCCGCTTCCATCCCCGGCGTCTTCCGCCCCTTTGAGCTTAACGGCCACGAGTTCGTGGACGGCGCCATCCTTGAAAATCTGCCCACCCCAGACGTTAAGGCGATGAAGGCAGACGTCATTCTCGCCGTCAGCATTCCGCTTTCACCGGTGCAGAAGGGCGACCTCAACTCGATCCTCGGCGTCCTTAGCCGCGCCTTCGCCGTCGGCATTGAGAACAACGAAGCCCGCGACCGCAAGCTCGCCAACGTCGTCATCCTTCCCGATGTCACCGGCTTCTCCAGCAGCGATTATCTCAAGACCGTCGACCTCGCCAAGCGCGGCTACGAAGCCGCCGAAGCCATGAAGGCGCAGCTGCTTCCCTACGCCGTCACCGACACACAGTGGCAGACCTACCTCGCCGCCCGCACCAGCCGCGAGAAGGGACCTCCCGGCACCGTCCTGATGGTCAAGGTCAACGCTCCCGATGACTCCGTCCGCGATGTTACCCGCCGCAAGTTCGCTCCGCTGGTCAATCAGCCGGTGGATACCGACGAGGTCGAAAAGCTTCTCTCCCAGCTTCGCTCGGACGGCCGCTACGATGCTGACTACACCGTGGGCTACGATCCCGATCAGCCCAGCCGCCCTATCCTCCTCGTCACCGTCAGCGACAAGAAGACCGGCCCGCCCTTCCTCGATGTCGGCGTCAACATCGCAGCTCAGTCCGGCGGCGTGACGCGCGCTACGATCAATACCATCCTGCTGGACCAGGACCTCGGCGGCTATGGCTCTGAGCTCCGCACCAAGATCGACTTCGGCTTTTACACCCGCATCGAAAGCGAGTATTACCGCCTGCTCTCGCAGCCCGGTGGCGCCGGCTTCTTCGCCGCCCCTCGCGCCAACATCGAGCGCCAGCCCTTCTACATCTACAGCGGCAACATCCGCCTCTCCGAGCGCCAGTACCAGACCGGCGGCGGCGGCTTCGATCTGGGCTGGGGCAATGGCCGCACACAGGAGGTCCGCGCCGGCTACGAGGTGCAGAACATCCAGTGGCACACCACCACCGGCTTTGATGGCCTGCCTGACTATAGCGGCACCGCCAACCGCGTGCGCGCCCGCTACATCTTCGACTCCCAGGACCGCGCCCTCGTCCCGCAGTATGGCATCCGCTCCACCACCGAGGTCAGCTACCTCTTCGCCACGCCGTTCACACCGGAGACCCCCAGCTTCTCCGAGCAGATCAGCTTCGCCCACACCTTCGACAAAAAGAACACGGTGCTGATGAATATGGAAGGTGGCCACGCTCTTCAACCGTGACGTCCCCCAACCCTTCCGCTACACCCTCGGTGGCCCGCTGCGCCTCGCCGCCAGCGCCATCGACCAGTACCGCGGCACCGACTACTTCCTCATCACGCCGGGCTACCTGCGCCGCATCCGTTCGCTGCCGGCGCCCATTGGCGGCGGCCTCTCCATTGGCGGCACGTTTGAAGTCGGCCAGATGCGCGCCCCCGACGCCTCCACCATCACCCGTTACGACGCCTACGTCGGCATCGTCGCCGAAACACCCCTGGGCGTCATCTCCGTCGCCCCCGCCTTCGGCAACGGCGGCGAACGCAAGATCGTCTTCACCATCGGCAAACTGTTCTAAAAGCAGTGAGTAAGGAGCAGTGAGTAAGGAGCAGCGAGTAAGGAGCAGTACAACGACAGTCCTCCACAACTCCTTACTCACTACCCACCGCGTGTCAGCGCCCCGTGCTGAGACGCACGGCCAGCCGCTCCGGCAGATGCGCCGCTCGAATCGCCCCCTGCGCCGCCTGCACATCGTATGGCGTGCGCCAGAACGTCACCGTCGCCAGCTCCTCGTCATAGACCGCGAACGCCGCGCGCCAGTCGCCATCGCGCGGCTTGCCCCACGCTGCCTGGGTTTGATCAGGTGCCGTGTCCCACGCGGCAGCTTGAGCGTAAAACTCTCCGTGCCTTCGCCAGTCGCATACACCGGCCGGTCCTCCTCCCAGTCCTGCGCCCACAGAGAGAAGCCCCCTGCACATGCGTGTGCCCAAAGAACGTCAGCTCGGTCTCCATGCGCTGCAGGGGCGCAAACGCGTCCCGCATCGCGACGATGTAATGGTCCTCATGCAGCGGCGACCCATGCGCACACATGGCCCGTTCGCTTGCTCGCAGCGGCCCCATCGGCACGCCGCGCAGCCACTGCAGGTTGTCGGCGTTCAGATGGTCGTGCGTCCACACCGCCGCCGCCGCCGCCACCGGGTTGAACCCCTGGGAGCTCGTTAGCCCGCAGCATACGCGGTCATGGTTGCCACGCACATGCACCGTCGCCCGGTGGCGTAGCACATCCAGCACCTCATTCGGGCGCGCCCCATAGCCCACCATGTCGCCCAGGTTCCATATTTCGTCGTAGGACGCCTTCGAAGCCCCACCCACCAACGCCCCGTCCGCCACGGACAACACCGCGTTCAACGCATCGAGGTTCCCGTGAATGTCAGAGATCACCAGCGCCCGCATAGTTGTGTCCGAATGTCCGCCAGTCTATCTCAGATGCGAGAGACAGGGAGCAGGGAGCAGCGAATAGGGAGTAGCCAAAACTGTCTCAATCAAGGATGCCGTCATCCTGACTCTGAGCAACGCGAAGGGGAAGGCATCCCTGTATTTTGCCGACTGCGGCACCCTTTCAAACCGGAGCCTCAGCCTAATCCCGCTAACCACTAACCACTGTCGCCAACGGCAACATCCTCTCCGTCCTCATCGTCCGGCGCACTTGCCAGCAGCGCCCTGCGTATACGCGTGTTGCGGCGCCGTCATCACCTGACGAACCTCGCCCATCTCTACAATCTCGCCATGCCGCATCACTGCCACGCGGTCGGCCACCTGCGCCACCACCGCCAGGTCATGCGAGATAAACAGCATCGCCAGCCCATACTCCACGCGCAGCTTCCGTAACAACGCCAGCACCTGCGCCTGCACGGTCACATCGAGCGCCGTGGTCGGCGTCGTCCGCAATCAATAGCTTCGGCCGATTCATCATCGCCATCGCAATCACCACGCGCTGCCGCTGCCCACCCGAGAACTGGTGTGGATAGTCGTCCATGCGCGCCTCCGGCAGCTCCACCGCCCGCATCGCGGGTGCGCACCCGTTCGCGCACCTCGGCCCGCGTCGTCTTCGAATGGTGGGCCAAAAGCGCCTCGCCAATCTGCCGCCCCACCGTCATCACCGGATTCAGCGCCGTCATCGGCTCCTGAAACACCATCGCAATCTGCCGCCCCCGCACCCGCCGCATCTCCCGCTCCGGCAGCGTCAGCAACTCCAACGACCCATTAGCTTTGAAGGGGACGGCCTTCAGGCGGTCCGTGGCCTCGCCATAAATTTCATGGGGCTTTAGCCCCGGGAGGGAAACGCCTGCGCCATCCGCACGCTGCCGCTCACCCGCGCACTCGCAGGCCAACAACCGCATCATCGCCAGGCTCGTCGCCGACTTCCCCGATCCCCGACTCCCCCACCAGCCCCAGCGTCTCGCCCGGCGCAATCGCAAATGAGATCCCCCGCACCGCCTCCGCCCCACCAAACGAAATCCGCAGCCCTTCCACCGAAAGCAGGGGGCACTCGCTGCAGCGGCCTCTCTCGCACTCATCGCTAGCTTTCCGGCGTGATCTTCACGGCCTTGTTCTTCACAAACTCAATGCTCAGCGGATGCCCATTGTTATCGAAGTCCACCGTGCGGTCGCCCAGCTTGTCCCCATGCGGCACCGTCACCTCACCGAGCGACATCATCGCCTGGTTCTCGCTCATCCCCAGCACCGCCTGGTGCGCCTCGATCGTCTTCCACATCGCGTCACCCCAATGCTTGTACAGCTGGTGCGGATCGTCATAAAAGAAGATCTCGTCACTCACAAAGTTGTAGTAGCTGCCGTCATAGTCCCCCACCGAAAGCGCATACAGCGCCTTCGGGTCCGCCGACTTCGGCAGCGTAAACCCCAACAGCACCTGCCGCACCCCGGCCGGCACGCGGAACACCGCCCCGCCCCGTCGCCGGCGCCTTCTGCTCAAACACCTCGCGCACCACAATCGGCTCCGCGCCCAGCAGCACGCCCAGCGGCCTGGCATAGTCCACATGCCTGCCGGTATCGCGGTAGTAGTCCATCTGCCCCGCCCGCGCTGATCCACAGCGTCTTGCCAATCAAAGCGCGCTCGTCCGCCAGCGAATCCGGATGCTGCTTCGCGATGTACACGTTGTCGTCCGGGTCCAGCGGCGCACTCGTCTCAGCCACCCGCGCCGGCGCCTCCTCATGGTTCGCCCTGTAAATAAGCCCCACACGCACGCCTGCCACCACCAGCAGCACCAGCGTCCCACCGATCAGATACTTCGGGTCCATTCTGCATCGTCTCTCCTCGCTGCCAATACTTTAGCCCACCGGCTCCAATCGCACTGAACTCCTTCTCCACTTCGATGAGGCTCTCCGCCGTTAGTGTGTCCGCATGGCGCAGGGCGGGGAAGAAGTAGCTCCATCCGCCGGTCACCACCATGCTCGCCACGCCGCCGATCACCACGGCCCGCACCGCGCCCCACCAATGCGCGGTCAATCCACTCTCATACTCGCCAAACTCATTGCTCGCTCCCAAAAACAGCCAGTTCACGCTCGAGACCCGCCCACGCATCTCCGGCGGCGTCGCCAGCTGCAGGATGCTTGACCGCACCACCACCGAGATCATGTCCGTCGCGCCAATCACCACCAGCGCCGCGCAGCTCAGCCAGATGTTGCGGCTCAGCCCAAACACCACCGTCGCAAATCCGAACAGTCCCACGCACACCAGCATCGTCCTGCCCGCCTTGCGCTTGATCGGCAACGCCAGCAGCGTCAGCGACACCGTCAGCGCGCCCACGCTCGGCATCGCCCGCAGCAGCCCCAGCCCGTTTGCTCCGCTGTGCAACACGTCCGACGCAAAGATCGGCATCAGGCTCACCGCGCCTCCCAGCAGCACTGCAAACAAGTCCAGCGAGATCGACCCCAGCAGCAGCCGCGTGCCAATCACATACCGCAGCCCGGCCAGCACCGTCTCCATCGTGAAGCCCTTCTTTTCCGCCGCCCCCCGCGGCCGCACCTGCGCCATCATCGCCATGTACCCCACCAGCGCGACCAGCGTGAAGCTATACACCAGCGGCGCGCCGGTGAGCCGGCCCGTCCCCATCGGCAAGGACGCCACAAACAGCAGCCCACCCACCATCGGCCCCGTCGCATTCGCAATCTGGAACACGCTCGCCCCCCACGTCACCGCGTTGATGAAGTGTTCCTTCGCCACCAGCCCCGGCACCAGCGCACTCGCCGCCGGCCCGCTGAAGCAGCGCCCCGTGCCAATCACAAACAGGATCGCGTACACCACCCAGATGTTGTGCAGCCCGCGCAGCGAAAGCCACAGCAACAGCGCGGTCGCCACCGCCTGCAGGCCGTAGCAGAGCAGCAGCACCGCGCGACGGTCATAGCGATCGGCCACATGCCCGGCCGGCAGCACAAAAAACAGCCCCGGCAGAAACAGCGCCAGCCCGGTATACCCCAGCGCCAGCGCCGAGTGCGTAATCTGATACACCTGCCACGCAACGCCCACGGCCTGCGCCTCGGCCCCCATGATCCCAATCAAACGCGCGGCGGAGTAAAACCGGAAGTCGCGATAGCTCCACGCGATCGTCGCGCTGGAGTCAGCTGTGAAGGGTTGCTCGGCGGGTGCCATGTCTCCTCTATGCTTGCACACTCGCGTCAGGTCAAGAAGACATCGTGCTGGCAAGGACACAAGCTTCAGGGACTCTTGCAAGGTCTCGTTTTGAAGGGGCGGGGCTTCAGCCCCGCCATGACCAGCCTGCATGGGTCCGGGGCTTTAGCCCCGGAGGGAGAGGTTTGCGCCTTATCATCAACACATGGCCCAACCCACGCCAACCGCCGAACACCTCGGCACGCTCCTCACCGAAACCCGCAACCCCGCCACCGAGCACCTCGACGCGCTCTCCACCCTCGACATGCTCACCCTCATCAACGCCGAGGATGCCACCGTCGCCGCCGCCGTCCACGCCGAACTCCCCCCGCATCGCCCAGGCCGTCGACGCCATCGCCGCCCGCTTCGCCCGCGGCGGCCGCCTGTTCTACATCGGCGCCGGCACTAGCGGCCGCCTCGGCGTACTCGACGCCAGCGAGTGCCCCCCCAACGTTCTCCGTCGACGCAACACTGGTCCAAGGCCTCATCGCCGGCGGCGACCGCGCCCTCCGCCTCTCCAGCGAACACTCTGAAGACTCTCCCGAAGAAGGCGCCCGCGACCTCGCCGCCGCCGGCTTCGGCGTCGCTTCACCGGAGGGAGCAGGGGGCTTCAGCCCCCTGAATCACTCCCCCGAAACGCCGGGCTTTAGCCCCGGCCTGCCTGAAACCCCCGACGTCTTAGTCGGCATCGCCGCCTCCGGCCGCACCCCTTACGTCCTCGGCGCGATGCAACACGCCAAGACCCTCGGCGCGCTCACCATCGGCCTTAGCTGCGTCCCGGCCTCCGCCCTGTCGGCGATCTCAGACATCGCCATCACCCCCGCCACCGGCCCCGAGGTCCTCACCGGCAGCACCCGCCTCAAGGCCGGCACGGCCACCAAGCTTGTCCTCAACATGCTCTCCACCGGCGTCATGGTGCGCTCAGGCCTCACCTACGGCAACCTCATGGTCAACGTCCGCCCTACCAACGCCAAGCTCGTCGACCGCGCCCACCGCATCATCGCCGCCGCCACCGGCTGCGACATGCCCACCGCCACCGCCGCCGTATTGCTCACAGCCTCCGGCAACAGCGTCAAGACCGCCATCGTCATGCACCAGCTCTCGCTCGACCGCGCCTCCGCCGAGCAGCGCCTACGAGACGCCGGCGGCGTCCTGCGGCTCGCCCTGCAGTAGCCTCTCATCCTGCGCCGACGGCCGTCCGCGCTCCGCACTCTGCGCCAGCATGGCCCGGCTGTACCCGCGCATCCATAGCCCCCGCCCGCGCAATCCCGCGCGAAACCCCGAGGGCGGCATCGACTCCTTTTCGCCCGCCAGCACCACCCGGTTGCGCCCCTCGCGCTTGGCCCGGTACAGCGCAATGTCCGCCCGCCGCAGCATCTCCGTCCAGCTCGACTCACCCTCGGCAAGCAGACTCACGCCAAGGCTCACCGTCAGCGGCGCTACCTCGTCGCCTTCCATCACGCGCAGCGCCTCCACCGTCCTGCGCAGCCGTTCGGCCACCACCATCGCCGCCGCCACCTCCGTATGCGGCAGCAGCACCGCAAACTCTTCGCCGCCCATCCGCGCCACGCGCCCGCCGCTGCGCACGCTCTCGGCCAGCGCCTGCGCGATCGCCTGCAGCGCCCGGTCCCCCAGGCTGTGCCCCCAGGTGTCATTCAACTGCTTGAAGTGGTCCGCATCCACCATCAGCAACGCCAGCGGCGCGCCGTTCTGCGCGGCCCACCGCACCTCCCGCTCCGCCATCTCCTCCATCGACCGCCGGTTGTCCAGCCCCGTCAGACCGTCCAGCCGCGTCTCCACGTACATCCGGTGCTGCGCCCCCGCGATATACAGCCACATACACCCCAGCATCGTGAACCAACTGCTCACCAGCAGCGCCGCCCCCAGCGACTCCTGAAAGCCCGTGCTCGTCGCCGGCAGATGCACGCTCGTGAGCAGCCGCAGCGCCACGCACACCATCGTGACAAAAAGCATCACGCCCGCCACTCGCGCCGCGAGCCGCAGGAACTGCAGCTGCGTCGTAAAGAGCAGCCTTAGCGTCGCCACCATCCACGCAATCGAGACCAGCCGCGCACTATCAGGCACCCCGGACGGCTCACCAGGTACAGCCCCAGCACCAGACCAACAGAGCTGCCGATCTGCAGCCAGTCGCGCGCCGGCTCATCTTCCGCTCTGGGGCCACAAAATGCTCCACGCCCTTGTATGCGCAGAAGAACAACAACACCAGCTCACCCACACCAGAGGCCCCCCAGCAAAAACAGCGGATGGACCTGCCACGCCTGCATCGTCGCCGTGGCCGCAAGGTACAGCAGCGACGTGGCCGCCAGCCACAGCAGTCCGCGCGACCGCCGGTCCGTCACCGCCAGCAGCCCCAGCGTCAGCGCAAACGTCGCCTGCGACACAAAGCTGATGAGGAAGATCGTATCCATCCGCATCACCCACCCCACCGGCAAGGGCGCACAGAGGGGCACACGCTTACCAAAACACTCGAATACGTACGGCAAGGCAGCATGGGAATGGCTCCCAAAAGCAAACTCAGCAAAACGACAGCCTGGAATCCTGGGCCCGGGTAACTCACCAAAGTCTATACGATACGCAAGCAAATCGTCCCCCTTCTGCAACACCAAAAGAATTACCCCCCTCCCACACCCCCACCCCACCCGACGGAGCCGCCCCGTCGCGCCCACCGCCAAACCACCGCGCCCACCGCGTTCAAAACCTCGCCTACCTTTGCGAAACTTCGCCAACTTCGCGCCCCTTAGCGTGAACGCCTTTGCTTTTGCCTTTGCTTTTGCTACTCCCTACTCCCTGCTTCTACCGCTCCAGCCCCCACTCATTCACCCAATGGAACCCCCGCTCCAGCAGCGGATAATGCGCCGGCAGCGGCACCCGTGTCAGCGCCAGCGTCCCGGCGGGTCTTCGCGGCGTCGCCCGTGGCGTGAGCACAAAGTGGTCGGCATCCGGCTGCACAAAGGTATAAACAATTGGCGCATCCATCCCCTGCGTTCCCAGCTTCACGGTGTGCTTCTTCGTATCGAACCGCATCCCCGAGCGCCACAGCACGCCCGCCGAGTCCCGAAACACGGTGCGCCCAAATGGCTCGATAAAGATAGCCGCCAGCGGTAGGCCGTCACCGGTCAGCAGCGGCCTGGGCTGCCCATTCAGCACAGCCGAGTCCACACGCCACTCCCCTGTCACCGGGTCCGGCTTGCGCTGCAGCGCCAACTGGTGCGCGTAGGCGCCGTACATCTCCACGCCATTAGGCAGGATGGCCAGCAGAAGCACCACCACGGTCACCACGGTCTCCACACGCAGACCATAGCGCCGCGCCGGCCCGGGCCAGCCATAGGCCGGCGTATACGGCTTATGCAAAAAGAAGAAGTTTCCACAGCCCACGCATGTCCGGCGCCAGCACTGCCAGCGACATCAGCAGCAGGTGCGCCGCATAGATCTTCACCGGCACGTCGAAGCAGAAGTTGTACAGCACGATGTTCGTCGTAAGAAACGCCGTCAGCAGCGCGCCCACCAGCGTCGTCCGCCGGAAGAAGATCAACAGGCGGCGGGCCACCTCGGCCGCGCCGCAGATCATCTCGTACACCGGATTCAGCCCCGATCAGCGTCCACAGCATCATCATGGGCGACGTATTGCCCAGCGGTTCATTCAGCACCGCCAGCGACGGCGGCCCCATCTGCAGCGGAAACACCTTCGAGAAACCGTACACCAGCATTCCATAGCCCAGCGTGAGCCGCAGCGTCAGCCGGAACCAGAAAAACAACTGCGGATACGCCGCGCGCTTGCGGTCGAGAACACTCCACACCAGCGTCGCCACCAGCGCCAGCACCAGCATCATGCCGACCGCGATCCAGTTGAGCATCGTATCGCCCGACCCGGTGTCGTGCAGTCGGGCGGCCACACCCGTCAGGTGAAGCCAGTGCTGCCCCAGCCACTGCGCGCCATGGAAGAACGGCCACGCCGTCCACTCCTCCAGGTGCTCGCCCACATGGAACGGAATGATCTCCCACAGGCAAGCATTGCCACAGCAAAGCGCATACATCCCCAGATAACAAAACACGAACCGGAACGCCAGCCGCTTACCCAAGCTCCAGGAAGGCGCAACAACCTCAGGCTCAGGCACAGCCGAGATGGGATCCACCACAAGCTCAGACATAGGGCGCAGACTTCCTTTCGTCATTCCAGGCGATAGGGACAGCTACGGCAGGGCCGGCCAGAAGGTTCCGGCCATGACTCGAAGTATTATTCCAGTTAGGACTTGCCACGATTCTCCAGCGTAAGCGCAACCCCGTCAACCATTCATTTGCGCCTAAAGCAGCTTGAGAAAATCATCCACCGACATGCCCGCACTGCGAATCAACGATCGCAACGTCCCCACCGACAACTCCTTATGCTGCGGAACCGACAAGTTCGCGCGCACACCATCCTTCGTCATCACCAGATGGCTTCCCATTTGTCCAACTGCCGTCCAACCAGCCCGCCCAAAGGCCTTCGCGGCCTCTTTGCCGGAGATGTTCGCCAGCGTACCCATTACACCGCAACCATGACCATCGGGGGCCCGTCCGGCATCTTGTTGATGGCCTTCTGGTCTTCGGCCCACATCCACGCAGTAATGGCTTCCTTGATGTTCTCCATGGCCTCTTTCTCATCGCGGCCCTGCGAGACGCACCCCGGCAGCGCCGGGCACTCAGCCACGATCCAACCATCTTCAGCGGCTTCCAGCTTCACATGAAAGATCATCGTTCGCTCCCGGCTTTCATTCTACGAGAGTGCCTTACCCAAACAGCGTGGCCCGCCGCGGCATCTCCAGCCCAAAATGCTCATACGCCAGCCGCGTCGCCACGCGCCCGCGCGGCGTCCTGTCCAGAAACCCAATCTGAATCAGGAACGGCTCATACACCTCTTCGAGCGCGTCCTGCTCCTCGGCCAGCGCCGCGGCCAGCGTATTCAGACCCACCGGCCCGCCGTCGTACTTCTCAATAATCGTCCGCAGCAGCCGCCGGTCCAGCTCATCGAACCCATGCGCATCCACCTCCAGCAACTGTAACGCCGCCCTCGCGGTGTCCCGGTCGATCCGCCCCGCCGCGCGCACCTCTGCATAGTCCCGCACGCGCCGCAGCAGCCGGTTCGCAATGCGCGGCGTCCCCCGCGACCGCATCGCGATCTCCGCGGCGCCATCGCGATCGATCGGCACCCCCAGCACCTCAGCCGACCGCTCCACCACAAACCGCAGCTCGTCATCGGTATAAAACTCCAGCCGCAGCAGAATCCCAAACCGGCTCCGCAGCGGCGAGCTCAGCAACCCCGGCCGCGTGGTCGCCGCCACAAACGTAAACGGATCGATCCGCATCTGGTCGCCGCCACAAACGTAAACGGATCGATCCGCATCACATGCGTCCGCGCGCTCGGCCCCGTGCCGATCATGATGTCCAGCTGATAGTCCTCAAGCGCCGTATACAGCTTCTCTTCCATTACCGGCTGCAGCCGGTGAATCTCATCCAGAAACAGCACCTGCCGCGCCTTCAAATTCGTCAGGATGGCCGCCATATCGCCCTGCACCTGCAGCGCCGGCCCGCTGGTCTGCTGAAACCCCACCCCCAGCTCATTCGCGATAATCGTCGCCAGCGTCGTCTTGCCCAAGCCCGGCGGCCCAAACAGCAGCACATGGTCCAGTGCCTCACCGCGCGTCCGCGCCGCCTCCAGCGCAATGGCCAGCTGCTCCTTCGCCTTGGTCTGCCCAATAAACTCACTCAACCGCGCCGGCCGCAGCTTCAGCTCAAACGCCGAGTCATCCTCCACAGCCCCGGCCGAAACCAGCCGCGCCGCCTCCGACTCCACCGCCGCACTCTTCTTCGCAGGAAAGGCCATCTCAGGCGAGCATACGGCGAAGCTCAGCCAGAGGCAATCCATACCACTCCCGACGCGTGGGCTACAATGTAGCTCGGAGTGATTCCATGCCCGCCAACGCCGTTGTCCGCGCCCGCATCGACGAAAAGACCAAGAAGAAGGCCACCATCATCCTTAAGTCCATGGGGCTAACACCTTCTGACGCCTTTCGCCTGCTCATGGTCCGCGTCGCAACAGAGAAGTCGTTTCCCTTCGACCTGCGCGAACCCAACGCTGAGACAATAGAAGCCATGAAGGCTGGACTCCGGGGCGAAGTCACGCGGGTCAGCAGCGTAGCTCAGTTGTTCGAGAAGCTGAATGCGGACGATTGATTTCACCTCCCGCTTCAGCAAGACTACAAGCGCATCCAGCGTGGGCCTCTCGGCAAATCGCTGCAACAACACCTGCAACCTGTTCTCGACCCCCTGGTTGCCGATGCGCCGCTGCCCGCCAGGAACCACGACCATCCACTGCGCGGCGAGTGGAACGGCTTCCGCGACTGCCACGTGCAGCCAGACCTCGTACTGATCTATCGCAAGTACGAGCCTGCCATTCTGGAGCTGACCCGGCTCGGATCTCACAGCGAGCTCTTCAAGAAGTAAACCAGCCACCATCTCAGGCGAGCATAAAGCGAAACTCCACCCCATACAAACAAATTCCCCGCTCCCTGCGCCCTCCCCAACTTTATCTGCGTCTTCCCGCAAGCTATCCCCGTCTCATCTCTCAACACCTTGCGAAACCCTTCCGCGCCGCGCAACTCTCGTCATACGATTGGGTTCCTGCAAAAACACTGGCACCCCCGCAGCGCATGTTTTACCCTGTACCAACGCCAGCAGAGCCGACCGCACCCACAGGGCGCACCGGCCGGAGAGACAGTCCAACGATGAACCGTATCGCCCTATCCTCTTTTGCGCGGCGCCTGCCCTTGCTGGGCCGGGCCGTCTCCCTTTCGCTCGCCGTCTTCTCCTGCCTCTGCCTCCTGCTCGCCACCGAGCGCCAGGCCCACGCCTACATTGACCCCAGCTCCGGCCTGCTGGCGCTGCAGTCGCTCTTCGCCGGCCTGGCCACGGCGGGCTACTTCCTGCGCCGCCGCGTTGCGCAGCTCTTTGGCCGCAACAACGGGGGCCGCGGCAAAAAGCCCGCTGACTCAGTCGTCATCTCCAAGCCGGCGCCCACCAGCATCCGCAAGGACGACACACGCAGCGCCGCATGAGCTCCACCCCCGCACAGCCCCTCCCCACCTTCCGCGACCCCGCCGGCTCCCTCTGCCTGGAGCCCGACGCCGCCGTCCGCACCATCCACCCGGCCGCGCGTAAGGCCGTCCTCGCCTTCCTCGCCTCCCCGCTCCGCCGCACCCTGGAACAGCGCGGCGACCTCATCGCCACCACCATAAACGACGCCCCCACCGGCCTCACCCTCCGCCACCCCCGCATCGCCGTGCCCACCTACCCCTGGGAGTGGACGCCCTCCCAATGGCTCGCCGCCGCCGACCTCACCCTCGCCCTCGCCGAAGAAGCCCTCGGCCCCGACGCCGCCAGCGACGACCCCAACACCCGCTGGCTCCTCAAAGACGCCACCCCCCTCAACATCCTCTTCCTTGGCCCCCGTCCCGTCCTCGTCGACGTACTCAGCCTCGAACCCCTGCAGCCCGGCAACTCCATCTGGCTGCCCTACGGCCAGTACATCCGCACCTTCCTGCTTCCGTTGCTGATGCATCGCCTGCTCCACTGGCCCCTGGCCCTCTCCCTCTTCAAGCGAGACGGCTACGAACCCGCCGACCTCTACGCCGACCTCAGCTGGCCGCAGCGCCTCAGCAGCGCGGCACTCTTCCCCATCACGCTGCCCACGCTGCTCGAAAAGAAATCCGGCACCGCCGCCCCCGCCAAGCCTCCCGCACTCAAAGACCCAGGCCTCGCCCTGCACCTGCTCCGCAAGACCTTTGCCGGCCTCCGCAAACGCACCCGCAACGCCATCCCGCGCTCCAGCCAGTCCCATGCAGAATCCCAGTGGTCCGACTACACCGCCACCCGCGCCCACTACACCTCCGCGCAATCCGCCGAAAAGCTCGCCTTCGTCCAAACCGTCCTTGAAGACCTCAAGCCCACCCATGTACTCGACATCGGCGCCAACACCGGCGAGTTCAGCGCCCTCGCCGCCTCTCTCGGCGCGCAGGTCGTCGCCCTCGAGCGCGACGCCGCCGCCGCCGACCGCCTCTACAACATGAGCCGCGCGCAGAACCTCGACATTCTCACCCTCCACGCCGACCTCGCCCGCCCCACCCCCGCCGTCGGCTGGCAGAACGCCGAAAACACCGCGCTTCTCCCGCGCCTGGAAGGCCGCTTTCCGCTCGTCCTGATGCTCGCTGTCATCCACCACCTGCTCCTCATGGAGCAGATCCCGCTGCCCGGCATCATGGCCCTGCTGCACCGCCTCACCACCAGGCACCTCATCCTCGAATGGGTCCCCGTTACCGACCCCATGTTCCAGTCCCTCATGCGCGGCCGCGACTCCCTCTACGGCCACCTATCTGAGACCGGCCTCATCGCCGCCTGTGCCGGCCTCTTCATCACGCTCCAGCGCCAGCCCCTCGCCAACGGCCGCGTCCTCTTCCTGCTGGAAAAGGCCCCCGCATGACCGACCGCGTCATTCAACTACCCGTTCGTCAGGCCCGCTCCCGCCGCCGCCTTGTCCTCAAGTTCTGCCAGTGCGTCGGCCTCGCCTCGCTCATCCTCGTCATGAACTACGGCGACCTCCTCGGCGGCGGCGCCGACGTCCGCATGCACGTCCCCTTTGCCCTGCGCGGCATCGTCTTCGCGCAGCTGGCGGACATCCTCATCGTCAGCCTGCTTCTCTTCGCTCTGCTCGCCCCGCTGGAGCGCTCCCGCTTCCACCCCTTCGCGCGCCTCGCGCTGGCCATCGTCCTGCCGGTCTACATCGTCTACCGCATTGAAAATCTCATCCCCTGGCTGGCCCGCGCCGGCGGCCTGCCTGCCGTCGCCGTCCTCTGGACCGCTCTGCTCCTGCTCTTCTTCTTCAAGTTCAAGCTCTGGTACCGCAACCTGCTTCGCCTGGGCGAGTTCCTCAGCATCTTTCTCTTCGTCTTCGCTCTCACCAGCGCCGCCCAGCTCCTCTGGGTCACCTTCTGGAAGCCCGGCCCTTACGGCATCACCGCCAACTACCCCGCCTCCGCGCAGCCCCGCACCCACCCCAAACTCGTCTGGATCGTCTTTGACGAGCTCAGCTACGACCAGGTCTTCGAACACCGCGCCCACGACCTCGCCCTGCCCAACTTTGACGCCCTCCGCGGCCAGAGCACCCTCTTCACCAACGTCCAGCCCATCGGCCTCAAGACCGTCCGCATCATCCCCTCCCTGCTCACCGGCAAGGTCGTCGACGACTACCGCTACCACTTCGATAACACCTTCGACGTCCACTACGCCGGCCGCCACGGCTGGCACCCCGTCGCCGGCGAGCAGACCATCTTCGCCGACGCCCAGCACAACGGCTGGCGCACCGCCGCCGTCGGCTGGTACAACCCCTACTGCACCATCTATGGCGATGCCCTCGACAACTGCTACTTCATGAACCTCGACCGCATCGACGGCCTCATGAGCCAGCGCGACTCCTTCTTCCGCAACACCTGGTCACCGCTGCTGCAGATGGTCCGCGAGATCAAGGCCCCCGCCCGCGACGACCGCGACGTCTGCACCTACGACGTCCGCCAGCGCTACAAGACCGGCATTGACCTTCAGCAGCACGCCCTCGACACCCTCAAGGCCGATCAGGATGACCTCGTCTACCTCCACCTCCCCATCCCCCACAGCCCCAACATCTGGTCCCGTCTCAACGACAGCTACACCCAGTTCTGCGACTCCAGCTATCTCGACAACCTCGCCCTCGCCGACCGCGTCCTCGGCCAGGTCATGTCCCAGCTCAAGGCCAGCCCTCGCTGGCAGGACACCACCGTCATCGTCGAAGGCGACCACTCCTGGCGCATGTTCCTCTGGGACTGGCTCCCCGCCTGGACCGACGAAGACGACGCCGCCAGCCGCAACGGCTTCGACCCCCGCCCCGCCATGCTCATCCACCAGCCCAGCCAGACCCAACCCCAAACGGTCGCGACCCCCTGGTCCCTGCTCAACATCCACACCGTCGTCGAACAGGTCCTCCACGCCCAACCAGTAGCCTTCTAGCCGTCATCTAACCGCCGCGCCCGCCGCCAAACCACCGCGCCCGCCGCGTTCAAAGCCTTCGTCTCTTCCTTCCTTTGCGAACCTTTGCGTCCTTCGCGCCCTCTGCGTTTGCAGTTCCTCCGCGCATCCCTCGCCAGTCCGCTTCCATTTCGGAACTCCCCTGAAAATAAACTTCGCCGAACCACCTCCAAAAACACCCCAAAAACAGCATGTCAAGCCCCCACCACCCTCAACCCCAACAAAGCAAACCACTTGGCGCTGAGCCTTCACCCCCCGCCAATTCACTACAATTAAATCAAAGGCCACTCATCACAAATCCTTTCCATTCCGCAGCCCCACTCCTTTCCATTCCGCAGCGCAGCGGAGGAATCTGCATCCGGGACCTGCCGACGCCCCAAGCGGAGCGCACGAGAGCAGATCAGCTATTGGTATGGGGCTCTTGGGCTCAGGGCCAAAGGCCCAACAACATTAAAGCCTAGGCCGAAGGCCTAGGTGAGCGTGCATAAAGAGAATCAGGGCTGTAAGCCCGACACATCGCCTGCCTCTACATCCTCGCAGAATCCGCATTAGCCCCTTTGCTATCAATTTGATACCCGTAACCCCTTTCGATTGAATATCTTGAAAGCAAACACCACCCGCAACCCCAACACTCCAAACCACTTAGCCCCAGAAAGTGAAAGCAGGGGAGGGGGGGTACCCCGCAAGGACACGATGCGGCATTGGCACCGTCGGGAGGGAGCAGGGGCCTTCATTCAGGTTGTTCACCGTCACTTCGGCAGCGGCAAATTTGACACGTCGGGAGGAAGCAGGGGCCTTCAGGCAGGTTGTTCACCGTCCCTCGGCAATGGCAAATTTGCCCCTCAGGAGGGAGCAGGGGCCTTCAGGCCCCTGAAAGGAAGGCCCAAACAGCAGGGGCTTCAGCCCCGGGCCTAGGACGGTGATCGCTGCATGGCGCAACGCGGGGAGTTACTTCTTCTCCGCCCGTAGCATATACAGCGCGCAGGCATGAGGAGCTAACTCGACGGAAACACCCGTCTGCCGCCCCAGCTCCTTCGCCGCCCAGACATCGCGTACGCTCCAGGCATGCTCTTTGAGCCTGTGGCTGATCGGCCCAAAGCTTTGGTCCACCTGCAACGGCATATCGCCCACGTTAAAATAAGCCACTGCCGCCTGGTCGCCAGGCAGCACGGCCTTCCAGACGATGAGGTCGCCCTCATGCAGCACCTCGCCGCTCTGGATCGCCGTCTGATCAATGGCAATCATCTGCGGATTGGTCAGCAGCTTCAGCGTCGGCTCGTCCAGCAGCGTGAGATTGGCCCCCACAATCAGCGGGCTGCGCGCCATCGACCACAGCGTGATCTCGGTGCGCTCCTCCTCCAGCGTCAGCCGCGAGTGCCGCGCGTTGAGGTAGCCCGGCGAAGGCCGTAACTCACCGAAGGGAAGCATGTCGGCGTCCGGCCAGTTGCGCGGCCTGGCAAACTGAGCCCAGCTCGCCGCCCGTGCAAACTGGTCGCGCACGCCTTGGGGAAACTCGCCTTTCGCCGCCCAGACGTCCCACTCATCGTCGGAGATGCGCCACATATTCGCGAGCTCGGCCAACTCCGACTGGTTGGCCAGCGCTGCCGCTCCCGGCGAAAGGCTCAGGACCATCGGCCTGCCAGCCTTGTCGATCGCCCTGCGGATCATGCGTATCTCGGTCACCCTGTAAGGCCGCGCGGCGATGCAGTCCACCTTGAGAAAGTCGACGCCCCAGCCCGCATACTGCCGGATCAGCGAGTCATACCAGGCCTGGCCGGCAGTATTATCCTTCACACCCCAGTTTGTGGGGTCCCACGGGCAAGCGTCCGACATATCAGCTGCGTCCTGCGCGTGGAACTCGCTGCCCTCTATCGGGAGATTGCGCTCCACACTGGCCCGCGGAATCCCGCGCACAATGTGGATTCCGAACTTCAAACCCTGCGCATGCACCCAGCGCCCCAGCCCGGCAAAGCTGGTCTCTTCAATGGTCGCTGCAAGTGCCTTGCCGTCGCCTGCCGGACTGTCCACAGGCGCAGTTACCGTCAGCACGGCGGAAGGGAAACGCGCCGGCACCGGTACGTAGCGTCCATGTGGATCCAGCGCATAACGCAGCGTCTCCGGCTTGCCGCGGTCCTGCGGGTTCTCGAAGAACCATCCTTCATCGATCACCGCATAGTTGTACCCAAGGGGAAGCAGCTTCACCTGTTGCACATAGACGTTGGCCTTGAACTCCGGCTCCGTGATGCGCAGCCCATAGGCGTCCCAGCTGTTCCAGCCCATGGGCGGCGTCGCGGCCACCGCCCGACTTTGCAGCGTCTGTTGACCCGCCGCCAAACCAACGGCCGCGGGCACACACATCGCGGCAAGAACGGCCCAGGAACGCAAATCTCTCATGGCCAAAAGATACATGGTAAAGCCCTGCAAGAGCAGGCCGCAGATCCTGAAAGAGCAACGTATCTTAGAAGAAGGGAAGTCACCTCGAAGGGACCGTCATGCCGCTGTACGAATACGAGTGCCAAGCCTGCCACCGCCGCACCGAGAAGATCCAGAAGTTCTCGGACCCCGAACTCACCGTCTGCCCGTACTGCGCCGGCAAGCTTGAGCGCACCATCACCGCCGCCGCGTTCTCCTTCGCCGGCGGTGGCTGGTACAAGGACGGATACGCCTCCGCCAAACCGAGTAGCGAAGGCAGCAGTAGCGACACTGGCTCCGCCGACGCCAGCAGCGCCGGACCCGCCAAACCCGCCGCAGCCGCTTCATCCGAATCCAGCAAAGCGCCAGCAACTGCAACCGCTGCACCTGCAGTCGCAGCTGCCCCAGCCGCCAAGCCCTAGCACCTGCCGTTACCACTCAGCTACCCTTTCACCACACACGCGTCTCTGTAATATGATTCAACGCATGAAGTTGTCGCGCTCGCTCCGCAAACTCGGTCATGATCTGGAAGACGCCGCCACCATCGGCTCCCGCAGCGGAGGCCGCCTTTTGCGCAACCTCAGCTGGGCCACAGCGGGCGTCACCGCCCTTGCGCTCGGCGTCATCGTAGGCCGTGAGATCCGCCAGCGCTACAAGTTCAACCGCCGCACCCCTTACGACTTCTACGCCCACTCCGGCGACCAGGTGCAGGACGCCGAGTTCGGCGTCGGCATCTGAAAGCAGGGAACAGAGCGTAGAGGATAGAGTGTAGAGAGAGCGTTCTTTCTACTGTCTACCCTCTACGCTCTACACTCTGCCTTATGGCCACTTCGCTTCTGCGCATCCTCGAAACACCCGCGCCGCCGCTCAGCTCACCTGAGGATGACCTGCGCCTGCGCGAAGCCAGTACGAGACTCACAGACGGCCACCAACGCCTCATCACCGACCTTCGACTCTCCGTCACCGATCGCTGCAACTACCGCTGCGTCTACTGCCGCACCGGCACCGACGGCGCCCAGTTCTCCGAACTGCCCCTGGCCGACTACGCCCGCATGTTGCGCATCTTCGTCTCTCTCGGCATCGAAAAGGTCCGCCTCACCGGCGGCGAGCCGCTGCTCCGCAAAGACCTTCTAGACCTCGTTCGCGAGACGGCGCAACTCCGCAGCCCCTTCACCGGCGAAGCTGGCGCCGCGGCCGGAAAGATAGACCTCGCCATCACCACCAACGGCCATCTCCTCGCGCCGCTGGCCAAACCGCTGAAAGATGCCGGCCTTTCCCGCATCACCATCAGCATGGACGCTGTCGACCCCGAGACCTTCACGCGCATTACGCGCGTTCCTGGCGCCTTCCAGCGCGTCCGCGACGGCATCCGCGCAGCGCAGGATGCGGGTCTCGGCCCCGTAAAGGTGAACTGTGTGCTCCTGCGCGGCTTCAACGACTCGCAGATCGAGGCCTTCGCCGAGTTCAGCCGCACCGAAAACGTAATCGTCCGCTTCATCGAGTTCATGCCGCTGGAAGAAGACCGTACCTGGTCGCCCGAAACCGTCGTCCCGATGCGCGAGATTCTCGCGCGGCTCAACGCCGTCCGCCCGGTCGTCGCGCTGCCGCCCAACAACCCTTCTGAGACCGCGCGCCGCTACACCTTCGACGACGGCCTCGGCGAAATCGGCATCATTGCCCCGGTCTCCGAGCCGTTCTGCGGACACTGCAGCCGCGTTCGTCTCACCTCCGACGGCAAGCTGCGCACCTGCCTGTTCTCGCAGTCCGACCACGACCTCATCGGCCTGATGCACCGCGGCGCCAGCGACGACGGCCTGCGCCAATGGATCCGCGGCATCATTCAGCGCAAGGAAGCCCGCCACCACATCGGTGAGGCAGGCTTCCTGAAGCCCTCCCGCAGCATGGTCCACATCGGCGGCTAAAACCGCCCGCGATATCTTTTCATCGACCTCCGCTATGCTGTCAGCAGAGCGATTCTTCGGGGCCATCGCCCATGCCCCCGCTCCCGGCCCGGCAAGCCCAGCGGACACTGTGAAGAAAAAAGGAAATCTCGAATCGATCAACTCCCGCCTCGACGCGCGGCAGCTCGATACGCTGCGTGTCTTCCACGATGTCGCCCGCGCGCTGACCTCTTCGCTGGAGCTCGACGCACTGCTGCGCAGCATTATGAAGCAGATGGAGGACTACTTCGGTCCCGAGCAGTGGTCGTTGCTCATGCTCGATGAAGAGGCGAACGACCTCTACTTCGCGCTCTCCGCCCATGACATGCCGACGCTCAACGTGCGCGTCGCCATGGGTGAAGGCATTGCCGGCTGGGTCGCCTCCACCGGCCGGCCGCTCGTGGTGGGCGATGTAAGCCGCGATCCCGATTGGTCCGCCTTCGCCGCCGCGCACCCGGAGATGAACCTGCACTCCATCGCCTGCCTGCCCATCCGCCACGGCGAGCGCACACTCGGCGTGCTGCAGCTGCTCAACAGCCGCATGGCCCTGCTGCCGGACTCCTCCATCAGCTTTCTCCGCGTGCTGTGCGACTACGCCGCCATCGCGCTTGAAAACGCACGGCAGGTCAAGCTCATCCACAACCTCAGCATCACGGACGACATCACCGGGCTCTTCAACGCGCGCCATCTCTATGACCTGCTGGAGCAGGAGATCCGCTCCGGAACCTCCGGCCGCGTCGTCTCCATCCAGCCCGCGCCGTTCTCGCTCGTCTTCCTCGATCTCGACCACTTCAAGAGCATCAACGACACGCATGGCCACCTCGTCGGCACGCGCCTGCTCGCCGAAGTGGGTGGCCTCATCAAACGCATCCTCGGCACCCAGCACGCCGGCGTCCGCTATGGCGGCGATGAGTTCGTCGCGCTGCTGCGGGGCCTCGACAAGCCCGCAGCCCTTGCTCTCACCGAGCGCCTGCGTATCGAGCTGAATGACGCCCGGTTCCTTGCCGCCGAAGGCCTGTTTCTGGAGATGCACGCCAGCTTCGGCCTTGCGACCTTCCCCCAGGACGGCGCCGACATGCATGCCATCATCCGCTCCGCCGACACCATGATGTATCTTGCCAAGGCCGAAGGCCGCAACCGCATCGCCGTCGCCGACTCCACCAGGCCGCCGACGCTGCCCGCGCCAAAGGTGTCACGTCACAGCTGAAGCGGTGACGATGCTCTGCACTACCGCTTCTCCAACCCAGGCTTCCGCTTCGGTTGAGGCTTCATGGCCTCCGCATTTTCCTTCGCATCGCTGTGCACGCCGAAGTCCCACACATCCAGGTTGAGCTCGTGGCCGCTTAGCACCTCGACCAGCGCATACTCGCCGAACTCCAGAGGTTCCACGGGAGTCAGCTTCATCCAGTGACCCCCGGGTAACGGCTCATGTTTCATCTCGATGACATCCGGTTGCGGACGATGATTCCCAAGCGCGGAGAGGCGAAAGCTATCGACCACGCGCGCGTCGTAGCGGACATCCATGCGCTCGATCACATAGTCGCTGTCCGGCGAGCCCCCGCTCGGCGTCGCTCGCCCGCTCTGCCCGCTGGTGTCCACGGTCATCGCCCCGCCACTCGCCGACGCCACATCGCCACCCACGCGAACGTAGAACGTCGGCAGCGCCACATGCAACTGAACATCCGCGCTATAGCCCTTCATCTCTGCAATGCGGTGCGGCGCTGACGCCGGGTCGATGCTGATCGGTTGCACCGCGTGCGCCGTCTCCTTGTTCAGGTCAGTCAGCTCCTGCGCCAGCGGCACCAGCTCCGGCGTTCCTTCATACGTATCCAACGCCAGCACACTCTCCAGTTCGGGCAGTCGCAGGTCTTCGGCGACAAAGGGTGTCAGCGCGGCGCGGTCGGCCTCTTCCTTTGCCAGCTCCGGGCTCAGCACGGGCCGCTGTGTGTCCGCCGGCGCGCCGGCCTCATGCTGCCGCTTCCACTGCTCCGTCTTCGGCAGGTCGACCAGCGCCAGCGGCACGTCCTCGACTTCGCCACCGCGCTCCGCACTTCGGTAGTGCACCACCGCGCCATCCACCTTGTAGCTGAGCACCAGTTGAAAGCTGCCGTTCTTCAGGTATAGCCGCGTGCGCTGCGTAGGTGCGTTCTGCGTCGGGTCCGGCACATCCATGGGGCGCCGTTGCGCCGCCGCGCTGCTTACCAGCAGCCCCACCAGCAGCGAGCCAACCCCGCACCATCGCAAACCCATGGGCCGCCTCACATCCCGACGATCTCGCCGTCGGCATCGACATCGATGTCCAGCGCGCGCGAGGCCTTCGGCAGCCCAGGCATCAGCATCATCGCGCCAGAGATCACCACCAGAAACCCGGCACCTGCCGAGAGCGCCACGTCTTTCACCTGCAGCGTCCAGCCCGTCGGGGCGCCCATCTTCTTCGGGTCGTCCGAGAGAGAATACTGCGTCTTCGCGATACAAACAGGCAGCTTGCCAAAGCCCCAGCTTGCAAACCGCTCCAGATTCTCGCGCGCCTTCTCGGTGAACTCCACGCCGTCCGCGCCGTAGATCTTTCGCGCGACCTTTGTGATCTTCTCTTCGGCGGAGTCCTCCGCGCTGTACGTCGTCTCCAGCGGCGGTTCGGGGTTGGCGGCAATCGTCTCGACAACCTTCCGCGCCAGCGCCGCCGCACCTTCGCCGCCCTTGGTAAAGGCCTCGCTCAGCGCGAACGCTGCACCGCGCGACTCGCAGAACTCTTTCAACTGCGTCAGCTCCGCTTCGGTGTCGTTGGGGAAGCGGTTGATGGCCACCACTGCTGGTAGATGAAACCCACGCACGATGCCAATGTGCTTTTCCAGGTTCTTCAGGCCGGCCTCCAGCGACCCCTCGCCCTGGCTCTTCACACTCTGCACGGTCGTTACAAGCACAGCGGCTGCGGGCTGGATGCCGCTCGAAGGCATCACCAGGTCCATGTATTTTTCGAAGCCCAGGTCGCTGGCGAAGCCCGTCTCATTCACTACATAGTCCGCGAGCCGCAGCCCCATCTGCTGCGAGACCACGGAGCTGGTGCCATGCGCGATGTTGGCGAACGGCCCGCAGTGCACCATCGCGGGCGTGCCTTCGGTGGTCTGAACGAGGTTCGGCAGCAGGGCCTCGGCGAGCAGCGCCATCATCGGCCCGGTCGCGCGCAGCTGGCCCGCCGTTACCGGCTCGCCTTTGCGGTTCTGGCCGATGACGATGCGCGCCAGCCGCGCCCGCAGGTCTTCACGCCCGCTCGCCAGCGAAAGTATCGCCATGATCTCCGACGCTGCCGTGATCAGGAAGCCGCTCGCGCGGTTGCTGCCATCGCGCTGCTTCTTGTCCGCAGCGGTAACATTCACAATAATGCTGCGCAGCGCGCGGTCGTTCATGTCCAGCGTGCGCGGCCACGTTACCTTGTCGGCGTCGAGGTCGAGTTCATTGCCATGAAACATGTGCGAATCGATTAGCGCGGCCAGCAGGTTGTGCGCCGAGGTAATGGCATGGAAGTCGCCGTGCAGATGCAGGTTGATCTTCGCTGCCGGCTCTACCTGCGAGAGCCCGCCGCCTGCCGCACCGCCCTTCATCCCGAACACCGGCCCCAGCGAAGGCTCACGCGAGGCCAGGATGGCGCTTTCGCCAATGTGCTCCAGTCCCTGCACCAGGCCGATCGAGGTGACGGTCTTGCCTTCGCCGGAGGTCGTCGGTGAGGTGGCCGTGACCAGGATGAGCTTGCCCAGCTTGCCGCCTTTGAAACGCGGTGAGGCTTCATCCTTCAATAGATCCAGGCTCAGCTTGGCGCTCACCGGCCCACGCCGCTCATACATCGCGTCGGTCAGCTTCAACTTCGCTGCGATGGCCTCAATCTGCAACAGGTTTTTCAAAGTGTCTCCCTAAACTTTATGCCAGCGGCTAAAACTTCTGCGCCCGAAGCCAGGTGCGAAACTCCGGCCCCAGATCATCGCGGCGCAGGGCAAACTCAACATTCGCCTTTAGAAAGCCCAGCTTATCGCCCGCGTCATAGCGCTTACCTTCGAAGCAAAAGCCGTACACAGACTCATGTTTGAGCAGTGCCTTGATAGCGTCGGTCAGTTGCAGTTCGCCGTTCGCTCCGGGCTCAAGCCCTTCGATCATCTCAAAGATGCGCGGCGTCAGGATGTAGCGGCCGATGATCGCGTTCTGGCTCGGTGCCTCCTCCGGCTTCGGCTTCTCCACCAGGTCGGTCAGCTTCAGCAGGCGCCCGTCCCGGGGGTCCGGCGAGCCCGCAAGGCAGCCATAGTGCGAGATCGCATCGCCTTCCACAACCTCGGAGCCGAGGATGGAGGCATGCGTCTGTTCAAAGGCGTCCACCATCTGCTTGAGGCAGGCCGTGCGCGACTCGACGATGTCGTCCGGGAGCAGTACTGCGAAAGGTTCATCGCCCACGAGAGCCCGCGCCTGCAGCACGGCGTGACCCAGGCCCAGCGGCTCGGCCTGGCGCGTATACGTGATGCGCGCCAGGTTGGTCGCTTTGCGCACGCTCTCCAGCATCGCGGTCTTGCCGCGCGCCTCCAGCAGCGCCTCCAGCTCAAAGCTCTTGTCGAAGTGGTCTTCCATGGTCGTCTTTCCGCGACCCGTGATGATGATGATCTCGGTGCAGCCCGCCGCCACTGCCTCCTCCACGCCGTACTGGATCAGCGGCTTGTCGACCAGCGGCAGCATCTCCTTGGGGATCGCCTTGGTGGCGGGGAGAAAGCGGGTTCCCATACCCGCTGCGGGGATCACGGCCTTACGCACCTTCATCAAAGACATACTCTTCAACAACTCCTGTCAGGCCTCTTATCGTACAGGTGGGCGCAGACTTTGCACTACCGGCCGGCAAACGCGCTGCGTTACGCTAAAGCACCGGCCCATCATCGTGCAACATCGCCTTGCGGATGATTTCGATCGGCGCCGCCCCCTGCCGCATGAAGGCATCGTGAAAGGCCTGCAGGTTGAATGCTGCGCCCTGCTTCTTCTGTATGTCCTCGCGCAGCTTCAGAATTTCCAGCTTACCCAGCGTGTAATACAGGTAGAGCGCGTCCGAGGTGCCACGCTTGGTCTCTACCTCCGCCACGGGCCGCGACTGGTATCCCTCTTTCACGAAGAAGTCCTCGGCCTCGGGGATCGTCAGGGGGCCGCCCACGCCGGTATGCATCCGTATGGCGACGACGAACCGCGCGTCGCGCAGCAGAGCGTCCTGCAGCTGGCCCAGCTTAATCAGCCTGGCCTCGCGCGGCGACTTCGCCACCGCGTCCGCATAGCCCTCATCGAGCATCATCTGCTCACAGTAGTGAGCCCAGCCTTCAACATTTGTCGCGGGTCCCAACAGCTTGCGTATCTTCGACGGAAACTGCGGCATCCACAAAAACTGAACATAGTGCCCCGGATACGCTTCATGCACACTGGTCGAAATGACCGTGCCTGTATCGAACGCAGCCATGTACTCGTTGGTGCGCTCTTTACTCCATGACGGGTCCGGCAGCGTAACGTTGAAGTAGGCCCTGGTTGAGTGCGTCTCAAACGGTCCCGGCGCGTCCATCGACGCCTGCGTGGTGGCCCGCATGAACGGCGGCGTCTCTTCCATCACCGGCTGCACATCGCTGGGAATCGTAATGATGTTCTTTGCGTGGATGAAGGCGATCAGCGAATCGAAGGTAGCGTGAAAGGTGCTCAGCAACTGGTCCGGTGCCACGTGCAGCGCGGTGCTCTCGGCCAACTCCTGCTGCGGAGTCTTCGTGGGGTCAATCTCTTTGGCCACCCGCGCAAACTCAGCCTGGTTCTTACGCAGGTCCGCCATACCGATGCTCAGCAAGCGGTCCAGCGGAATGTCGACCATCTGGCTGTACTGCAAAGCCTTCGCATAGGTATCCGCCCCATAGCGGAAGTCTCCATTGGACCGGGGCAGCAGGTCCGTCTTCATCCATGCGCCGTAGCTCTGCAGGGCCGCAATCACCGCGGCATTCGTCTTCGCGAAGTCGGCCTTCGCATTGGCATCATCGGCTGAGGCAAAGGCCTCCGGGACATCATGCTGGAAGAAGCTGACCAGCCCATCGATCTGCTGCAACGCAATCTCGGTGTAGATCTTGGGTGGGTTCTTCAGGTTCTTGCGCGCTTCCACAAACACCTGCGGTATCAATTTCTCACGCTCCACCGCTGCGCGCAGCCGCGTGTTCACCGGCGCATACGGCCGTTCCATCAGCACAAAGATCGAGCCCGTTACGCCGCTCGAATAGTTGTCCGGGTTCTTCTCCCACCCGCGAATCACCTCCAGCTGCAACAACTGACCGCGTGCGTTGTTCAGCAGTATCTGGTAGTCTCCCGCGGGTTCGGCATCGAGCCCGCGGGGATCGATCGCCACCAACTTTCTCTCGATGTCGTGCAGCGCCGCAACCTCACGCTTCACCTGCGCCGCCGAGTAGTCCTCCAACTGCGAGTCATACTGATGCAGCCCCGCCCCCGTGCCGTTGGTCGGAGAGAACTTGAAATACACCTGCTCGAAATACTGGTCGGTCACATAGTTGAACGTCTGCGCAGCACCATCGGCAGAGACACGCTGCGCGGTGGCGGGAATGACGGGAAGCGACACAAACACACACAACAGAGAGCAACAAAGAAGGGAGCGCATCCTGCAATTTTAGCCGTTTTGGTGCCTTTGCCTCGAAGGTAGCAATATGCTACCTTGCTTTTGGAGGCCGAAACCCATGGGTCAACCTGTAAAACTCTCCGACGAACTCGTCGCCGAAGCCCGCATCGCCGGTGCCACCATGCAGCGCTCCATCGCCGGGCAAGTGGAGTTTTGGGCCAATGTTGGCCGTGCGGTCGAGCTTGTCACCAACCGCGCGCGGATCGAGCGGCTCCAACACAACGCTACGCTGCCCCTCGCTGAGATCGTACGCACCGTAAATGCTCCGGAGGGTCGCGCGCGTCTGAACGCCTACCTGAACGGCCGCCCCTTTCCCCGCTACTTTGCCCATCCTGTCCTTGAACAGGCCATGATTCGTGAAGACGCCAATGGCACCAAGACCATCGGCAGGTTCAACGGCCGCGTCTTTGAGCCAGTGTCTGCTGAGGATCTGGAACAAGCCATGCAGGCTGCATGAAACTCGATCTCGACAGTCTTTTCGCCCAGCGCCCTGTCCTTCTTGCGCTGGCTGGTCCTAACGGTGCGGGAAAAAGTACCTTCTATCAATCGCAACTCGCGTATGCCGGCCTTCCCTTCATCAATGCTGACGTCATCGCGCTGGAAACAGGCATCGGGGCCTATGAGGCAGCCGAGGTCGCCGAGACACTCCGCCGCCAGCACTTTGCTCAGCACGAGAGCTTCATCTTTGAAACGGTCTTCTCCGATCCGGTCGCCGAAAAACTGGCCTTTCTGGAAGAAGCCGTCGCTGCTGGCTACACCGTGATCCTGTTCTTCATTGGCGTCTCTTCGCCGCAGCGCTCCATAGGCCGCGTGGCACAGCGCGCCGACGAAGGCGGCCACGACGTCTCCACTGACAAGCTCGTCACCCGCTTCCCCCGCACCCTCGAAAATCTACGCCTCTCCCTGCTGCGCCTGCCCCTCGTCTTTGTCTACGACAACGACGACCTCCGCCAACCGCACCGCTTCTGCCTCGCCGCCGGCAAGGGCAAGCTCCTGGAAACCGTTGAACCGATACCAGTGTGGCTGCAACCACTGCTGCCGCCGAGCTAGAAAAGATCGATACAGAAGTCCATGTACAGGTCGACAGCTACCGGCTGCCCATCCAAGGTAGCCGGCCGATAGCGCGAGCGCAGAATGGCATTAAGGTAAGCAGCATCGACCTCCTCAAAACCGCTACTCTTCCGCAGCTTCGCCTCGTACACACCTCCCGTGGTGTCGACAACGATGTAGAACTGCCCACAATCCACCGGATGAGCCCGGTGGTCGAAGTTCGGCAGAACGGGATTTGGCGATTCCACCAGGACCGGCGGCTTGACCCCGTGACCGATGTGGAGGGGATGGTCAACGGTTTGTGCATGAGCGCGTAGCAACACAGCGCATACCAACGTCGTAAGAGGCCAAGCTCGGCTCATGCTGGAGAGTGTACAAGCACACAACTCACGCCGCACCGTCCAGCAGCGCCAGCAGCTCCCGCGTCTCATTCAGCACCACCTCCGCCGACGCCCCACTCAGCGGCCACTTCAACACACCCTGCGGCGTCAGCTGCGCGCCATTCTTCGCGTTGCGCGCGACCACCTTCATCAGCAGTCCCACATTCACATCCGCCGCTCCTTCTACCGGCGCGGCGTGCAGCTTTTCGCTGAAGGTCACAAACAACATCTCGCGCATCGGCTTCATCTTGCCGGCCTGCAGTGGCGAGCCCGCCGGCCGCGCCGCCGCCGTCTCGCGCAGCGCACGCGTGGCATTCGACTCCGGCCGGTTCAGCGCAGCGCGGCTGCTGAACTGCAGATTCGCCGCCACTGGCGCCTGCCCAAACCGCCCCGGCAACGGCCGGTAGCCCGGATGCGCGACTGGGTGCCCCATGTCCCGCTTCTGGGACATGGGTGGCGCGGCCACCTTCTTCGGCTCTTCCACCGCCGTGCGCTTGCGCTCCAACTGCGCGATGCCCAGCCGCTCGCAGGTCAGCCGGATCTCGCCCGCCGCCAGCAGATGCAGCACGCTCTCCGGCGGCTTGCCATAGCGGTCTTCCAGCTCCGCGCGCACCTCCGTCAGCACCGCCTCGCTCTCCGCGCCGGCGATGCGCTTATACATCCGCAGCCGCTGGCCCTCCTCCGGAATGTAGCTCTCGTCGATCCTCAGCGACACGCCGAGGTTGCCGTCACCTGCGGCCGCTCCTCACGGCCTTCGCCCTTCAGCCGGCTCACGGCCTCTTCGAGCATGGTCGTGTACATCTCAAACCCAATCGCCTCGATGTGGCCCGACTGCTCGCCGCCCAGCATGTTGCCTGCGCCGCGCAGCTCCAGGTCCAGCGCCGCAATCTTGAACCCCGCACCGAGGTCGCTGAACTCCTTCAACGCCGCCAGCCTGCGCCGGGCGATTTCCGTCAACTGCTGCTCCGGCGGAATCAGCAGATACGCATACGCCCGCCGGTTGCTGCGTCCTACGCGCCCGCGCAGCTGGTACAGTTCGCTCAGCCCATGCCGGTCCGCGCGGTTGATGATGATGGTGTTCGCCTTCGAGATATCCAGCCCATTCTCAATAATGCTGGTCGCGCACAGCACGTCGTACTCGCCGTCCATAAACGCGAGCATCACGCGCTCCAGCTCCGCCTCCGGCATCTGCCCGTGGCCAACAATCACCCGCGCCTGCGGCACCAGCTCGCGAATCTTCGCGGCCAGCTCGTAGATGGTTTCCACGCGGTTATGCACAAAGTACGTCTGCCCGCCGCGCTCCAATTCCACCTCCACCGCCGTGCGAATCAACTTCTCGTCAAACTTCGCGACAATCGTCTGAATGGCCATGCGGTCCTTGGGCGGCGTCTCAATAACGCTCATATCGCGCAGCCCGACGAGCGACATATGCAGCGTGCGTGGAATCGGCGTGGCGCTCATCGCCAGCACATCAATCGACGCCCGCATCTGCTTCAGGCGTTCCTTATGCTTTACGCCAAAGCGCTGCTCCTCATCCACCACCAGCAGGCCCAGGTCTTGGAACTTCAACCCCTGGCCCAGCAGAGCGTGCGTGCCGATAAGGATGTCCACCTTGCCCTCGGCCACGCGCTCCATCACGTCCTTCTTCTCCTTCGTCGTGCGGAAGCGTGAGAGCATCTCCACCACCACGGGAAACTTGCTGAAGCGCCGCTTGAAGCTCTCGAAGTGCTGGAAACAGAGCACCGTCGTCGGCGTGAGCACGGCGACCTGCTTGCCGTCCTGCACGGCCTTGAAGGCCGCGCGCATGGCTACCTCCGTCTTGCCATAGCCGACGTCGCCGCACAGCAGCCGGTCCATCGGCTGCGTGCTCTCCATGTCCATCTTTATGTCGACGATGGCGCGCAGCTGGTCGTCGGTCTCGTTGAAGTCGAAGGCGTCTTCAAACTCGCGCTGCATATTGGAGTCGGGAGAAAACGCGGTACCCACTGCCGCCTTGCGTTGCGCGTAGAGCTTCAGCAGCTCCTCGGCCATGTCTTCCATGGCCTTCTTCACGCGCGCCTTGGTCTTCTGCCAGCTCTGGCTGCCCAGCCGGTTCAACACCGGCGCAGGGCCGGTCTCGGTCGAGCGGTACTTCTGGATCAGGTCCAGCCGCGTCAGCGGAACATACAGCTTCGCCTCTTCGGCGAACGTCAGAATCATCAGTTCCAGGTTGGTGCCATCGGGCTGCTCAATGTTCCTTAGCCCGTCATAGCGCGCGATGCCATGCTCCACGTGCACCACGAAATCACCGACAGCCAGATCGCGGAAGTCCGAGACAAACGCAGCAGTCTTGCTCTTGCGAGCTGCGGGTCGCGCCATCACATCGGCATCATCGCTGATGTCGTTGGCGCCAATCACCACCACCTGCCGCGCGGTGGTCCTGTCCAGGTCCAGCACCTGCACGCCGTTCGCAATGGCCGCGCGCACGATCACCGGCGTGCGCAGGTCGCCGGACATGTAGCTCGTCTCCGAGAACATCGACGCGCTCGCGCCCTGCTCCACGCGGCTGCCGATGCGGTAGGCCACGCCATACTCCTGCAGCAGTCCGGCCAGCCGCTCCACCTCACCCTGGTTCGGCGCGGCGATCAGCACCCGCGCCTCATCGTTCTGCAATACCTTCAGCTGGTCGATCAGCGCCGGGATGGATCCGTGAAAGCGCATCGTCGGCCGCGTCGCAAATTCAATCTCGCTGGCATCGCTGCGGTCGCCGTCCAGCACGTCGACGGCACCTAGCTGGTCGAGCTCACAGCCGCAGTAGGCGCGCAGCGCGTCCAGCAGGTCCCAGGGCGAAAGATACAGGTCCCCCGGCCCGACCAGCGTACCGATGCCTGCGCGCTCATGCCGCTGCTGCACTTTGTTCCACCAGCGTTCGCCCTGGTTCTGCAGCATCGCCGGCTCTTCTACAAACACGCGCGTCTGCTTGCCCATCAGCTCCAGCAGAGAGCTCTTCGCGCCCGCCACCGGCACATAAAACTCCCAGCCCGGAAACACCGTGACTCCGCGGCCCGGGTCCCCGTCGAGGTTTTGGCCATCGGCCACCTCGGCGCTCTGCTCACCCTTCTTGGTGAGGCGCTTATTGATCGCGCCCAGCAAAGCCTCCGTCGCCGGCGTCTCCGTTAGCGGCAGCAGCAGCACCTCGTCGACGGCCGAGCTCGACCGCTGTGTCTCTGGGTCAAACCGCCGCAGCGACTCAATCTCATCGCCAAAGAAGTCCACCCGCACGGGCCGCTCCATCTCCGGCCCATAGACATCAAGGATGCCGCCGCGCACGCTCACCTGCCCCGGCATCTCCACCACATCCACCTGCGTGTAACCCACCTGCAGCAGGTGCTCCACCAGCATCTCGGGGATGTGCTCCTCGCCGCTTCTCAGCCTGAGCGCCAGGGCGGCATAGTAGTCGCGGCCGAACAGCCGCATGCAAGCGGCCTCTACGGGCGCAATCACCAGCCTGGCCTGCCCGCTGGCCAGCTTCCACAAAGCAGCGGCCCGCTGCTCTTGGATCTCTCCGTGCGGCGAAAGGTTCTCAAACGGAAGTACGTCATGCGCCGGCAGCCGCAATACCTCATCGGCTGCAAGCGCGCCACTCAGTTCACACGCCGCCAGCACCGCCGCGTGCAGCGTCTCCGCCGCCTTGTTGTCACTTACCAGCATCAAGGCCGGCGCACTGCTGGCCTTCACAAAGTACGGCAAATACAGCGCCCGCGCCGTGGAGGTCAATCCAGACACACGCCTGCGCCCCGCACCGGCCGCCAGGTGGCGACGTGTACGCTCAAACGCTGCGGAGTGCTCCAGGTCCGCCATCCACTCGCGGACAAAGGGAAGAATCATGCAACTCCGAGTCTACCAACCCGCTCAGGCCGCCTCTTCCCCGCTGCCTTTGCTCATCATGGCCTGCCCGTATTCCAGCAGCGTCACCATTACCACCCCGCCGCAGATATTGCCCGCAACCGCCGGCCCCAGCCATTGCGGATAAGCGGCCCACGGCAGTTGGTGCGTCAGCACGGCGGTCAGTATCTCGCCGCTGGTCGCGATGCAGTGGGCGAAGTTTCCCAGGCCAACGACAAAAGTCAGCGCCCAGATAATCATCACCGAGCCAGTGATCGAATGCGACCCGCTCACCAGCCATGCGGCGGTGGCGATGATCCATCCGCCCACCACACCGCTCCAGAAGATGGTCCCGGCCGGCTCATGCACGGCCGCCAGCCCCAGCCCTGCGATGGACTGCACCACCTCAGGAGGCATGGCGTGGGTCAGTCCAGCCAGGCACGCAAACAGGAAGGCGCCTGCCACGTTTGAAGGCAGTACCGTTGCCCAGAGCCGCATGGTGTTCCAGATCGCTTTCGGTTGCGTGAGTACCAGAGCGACGGGGTAAAGCGTATTTTCTGTAAACAACTGGCTGCGCCCCAGAATGACGACAATAAAGCCCAGCGGATAGAACATCCTGGAGACGACAAACGCCGTCTGCCCGCTGCCGAGGTGCGCCAGTACGATGCCCACGCCCAGCGCCGAGAGGCCCATGAAGATGCCGCCGGTCAGCCCTGAGATCGCCAGCGAGACCGTCGACCGCTTCAGCTCCTCCCTGGCGTTCTTGGCCACCTGCTGATAGATCTCCTCGGCGCTGGGGCGAGAGAGGTTCTTCTGCTCGCTCTCCGCGGCAGGTTCGGGTGCAGGCTCGTCCTGTGCCGGCGCATTCGGATCCAGTTCTTCGTCCGCGACCGCCGTTTTGCTTTCGTCAGGCATGGTGCATTCCTCGGGCTCTTTCTGTGTAGGATGCCTCGCGGCCGCCGCCAATCACCCGGCCGATTGCTAAAATCAACCTACATGTCCGCAGCTCTCGCCCTTTCGCCTGAAGTCCTTGCCAAGTATCAGCCCGTCATTGGGCTGGAGGTGCACGTGCAGCTGCTCACGCAGACCAAGGCCTTCTGCGGCTGCAAGAACGAGTATGGTGGCGAACCGAACACCCACGTCTGCCCCGTCTGCCTTGGCCTGCCCGGCGCGCTGCCCGTACTCAACAAACAGGCCGTCGAGTTCGCTGTGCTCGCCGCGAAGGCCATCGGCTGCACCATTCGCGAGACCAGCATCTTCTCCCGCAAGAACTACTTCTACCCCGACAACCCCAAGGGCTACCAGATCTCCCAATTTGACAAGCCCATTGCCGAGCACGGCGAGCTCAGCGTGCCCTCCTTTGACGAAGCCGGCAACCCCATTGCAAAGCGCATCGGCATTACGCGCCTGCATCTGGAAGAGGACGCCGGCAAGAGCCTCCACGACGGCTTCGCCGACTCCGCCACCCGCACCTACATTGACCTCAACCGCTGCGGCACACCGCTGGTCGAGATCGTCAGCGAACCCGACCTCCGCTCGGCCGACGAAGTGTTCGAGTATCTAACGAAGCTCAAAGAGATCCTCCTCTACACCGGCGTCAGCGACTGCAACATGGAAGAAGGCAGCCTGCGCTGCGACGCGAATGTGAGCGTCATGCTCAAGGGCGCCAAAGAGTTCGGCACCAAGGCCGAGGTCAAGAACGTCAACAGCTTCCGCTACATCCGCAGCGCGGTGGAGTATGAGATCGAGCGCCAGATCGGCGTCCTCGAAGACGGCGGCCGCGTCACGCAGGAGTCGCGCCTCTGGAACCAGGCGGAAGGCCGCACCTACTCCATGCGCAGCAAGGAGCAGGCCCACGACTACCGCTACTTCCCCGAGCCCGACCTCCCACCGCTCGTCGTGGGCGCAGCCTGGCAAGCGCAAATCCTCTCCGCCATGCCCGAGCTCCCCGAAGCCCGCCGCGCCCGCCTCACCAGCGCCTACGGCCTCAGCACCCAAGACGCGGCCACCCTCACCACGGACCGCGCGTTGGGAGACCACTTCGAACTCGCCGCCAAGGCCGCCAAGAGCCCCAAGCGCGTCGCCGCCATCCTGCTCAGCGAGCTCACCATGCGCCTGCGCGCCGCGGCGATCGAGCTGCCGCAGTCGCCTATCTCCCTGGACGGCCTCGTGCTCGCCGCTGACCTCGCCGAAGCCGGGGAGATCAGCAGCAAACAGCTCAAGCAACTCCTCGACGCCTGCTTCACCGAAGGCCGCGACTTCCCCTTCATCTACGACCGCGACAAGCCGCAGCAGATCTCCGACACCTCCGCCATCGAGACGATGATCGACGAAGCCATCGCCGCCAACCCCGCCCAGGTCGCCCAGTTCAAAGGCGGCAAGCGCACGGTCAGCGCCTTCTTCGTCGGCCAGGTCATGAAGCTAAGCAAAGGCCAGGCCAACCCCGCCCTCCTCAACGAGCTCGTTATCAAAAAACTCGACGCCTAACTGAGCGCCAACGGCGCGGCATATACCAGCCCAGCCCAGAGGGCTGGGTATAGGACCAACTAATCGCGGCCCATCCGCCCCCGCACCTCCCCAATCAACTCAATCGCCCGCATCAGCCTCCCCTGCGGGAGCGCCCCCACGTCCATCTGGAAGGTAAACCGGCTCACGCCGCCCAGCGCTTCGCTAAACCGCAGAATCTTCTCCGCCACATCTTCAGCCGACCCTACCAGCAGCGCCCCGGTCGGCCCCGTCACCGCGTCGTACTTCGCGCGCGTCACGCCGCCCCAGCCGCGCTCCTGGCCTACCTGTCCGAAGGTCTTCGCGTAGCCGGGAAAGAACTCATCGGCGGCCTGCTCGTTCGTCTCCGCCACATACCCCAGCGAGTGCACGCCCACCCTCAGCTGCTCCGGCGCATAGCCCGCACGCCGCCCCGCCTCGCGGTACAGCTCCACCAGCGGACGAAACCTGTGCGTCTCGCCGCCGATGATCGCCACCATCAGCGGCAGCCCCAGCGACCCGGCGCGCGTAAAACTGGTCGGCGTACCACCCACGCCCAGCCATATCGGAATCTTCGACCCGTCCGCACGCTCTACAGGCCGCGGATACACGCCCTGCCCCGTAAGTACGGGCCGGTGCTTGCCCTGCCACCACACCTTCTCGTTTTCCCGAATCTCCAGCAGCAGGTCCAGCTTTTCGGCAAACAGCTCGTCATAGTCCTCCAGCGCCAGCCCAAACAGCGGAAAGCTCTCCACAAAGCTCCCGCGCCCCACCACCATCTCCGCGCGGCCCGCGCTCAGCAGGTCGAGCGTCGCAAACTGCTGAAACACCCGCACCGGGTCTGCCGCACTCAGCACCGTCACAGCGCTCGTCAGCTTGATCTTCTTCGTCACGCTCGCTGCGGCCGCCAGGATCATCGCCGGCGCAGAATCCAGAAACTCCGCGCGATGGTGCTCGCCGATGCCAAACACATCCAGCCCGCACTGCTCAGCCTGCACCACGCGCGCCACCAGTTCCTGCATGGCTTCCGCCGGCGTGCCGGCATGGCCGCTCGCGCCCACGCTCCACGCCGCAAAGCTGTCGATCCCTATCTCCATACATCCAGAGTACGCGCCGCCGGCCCTGGAACCGCAACGGGGCCTGTAGCGACCTTCGGGCTGCTCTCTCCTTGCGAACTGTTATCGTTACCACCTAACATCGTAAAGCGTGCACACTGTCTTCAGGCCCCGCTTCATCGCTACGATCCTGCTGGGCACACTCATGCTTTGCGCCGGTTGTCGCCATGCGTACACGGTACCGGAGTCACCCATGCCGCCGAAGACCATCCTGCTCTCCCAGGTGATGCGCCAGCTCTCCGCCCAGCCTGACTTCGTCGCCACTCTCACCGCCGAACTCGGCGACGAAGGCGAGCCAGGCCCCACCCCCAAGCCCTCGGCCAAGCGCGGCCCGGCGTTACTCACGCCCACCCTTCTCGACGAACTCCGCAAGCGCATCCTTGGCAGGGACTGGCAGGGCCTTGACCGCTTTCCCGGCTGGACCATGCACGAACTGAACCCCACGCTGGACGCTGTCGCCGACGTTGCCGCGCACCGCGCCAAGGCCGAGTCCACGCCCGCACACTTACTCGACACCGGTCCCTATTCTTTAGAGCGCGGCGAGACCGTCTCGCTCGACCACCGCTCCACGCTGGCCGGTTATACCCTTGGCGGGGCAGACCCGACCAATCCTCTGGTCGACCTCGGCGGTGGCCTCGTTCGCGGCGATGGCCCCAGCCCCCTCGCCTCCGGTCATGCTGAGTCCCAGCGTCTCGCCAACGTCCTCAACCGTCTTGCCGCTAACAAGCTCTCTGGCACCGAGCCCTTCGCCGTCACCTTCCATGGCCACACCGCCACCACCCCGCAGCAACTCATCGCTGCCTTCCAGGCCGCCGGCTACCAAGTCACCGTTACGGACTCCCGCTACTTCGCCAACTTTGGCCATCTGCATTATCGCGCCCCCGGGTCCGCCGCTACCCAGGATGTGATGATGCCTTTCTGGATCAACTCCCAGTTGAAGGTGCCGCACAGCAACGGACGTCCGCTGCTGGTTCCCGTCTCCCACGCGGAGTACGAGTGGCACATCCGTTCACCTGAGACGATGGGAACCTCACCGCTCCAGTCCAAAAAGCGCACCGGCCTGCAAAGCTCGCCCCTGCCTCCGCTCAACGCCGATGTCAGCTTTTACTTCGGCATCGACGGCAAGGCCCAGTGGCGCACCATGGACACCCTCGACCAGGCCTGGGTACTGGGCCGCGACGCCCACACCTACACCGGCGCCCAGGCGCTTGAGGTCACCCGCCTCACCACCGCCCTGCTCGTGGCCTACATGCACCAGCACGCCCTCAGGCCAACACTGCCCTTTGGCGGCTATTACGCGCTCGGTGTCTGCCAGGACGGCGTCTCCGCCATCGAGTACCGCATGACCGGCCACGTCACCCTGTTCCCCAATACGGCCGACCACAGCCTTTTTACCGACCCTCGCGACGCCGAGATCAATGCCCTCATCAAGGCAGTCCCCAACGACCGTGACGGCGCGGCACCCACACCCGACCGCATCTTCGGCTCCTTGCCGGTCGCGCCCGTGAATAGCCCGGTGGGTTCCAATGAACCCGTGAACGCCTTTGCCGCGGTCACCATCCCTGGGCTGGCTGACGACCTTAACATCACCTACTCCGCCTGGCAGAACGGAGAACTCAATGGCTCAACAGGCCTCGCCAACCCACGCAACCTCATTGGTCTGATCATCGTCCTCACTGCCGCCTACCTCATCTATGCCGTCACCCGCCGCCGGTCGTCTTGATACAACGCCACGGATGCAGGTGTGCCTCAAAACACAACGGGAGGCATCAACCATGGCGACCAAGAAGGCAGCGAGAAAAGCAGTGAAGAAATCGGCGAAGAAGTCCACTCGTACATACGGCCCCGCGACCTCAAAACAAGTGCAGACCGAGCTGCACGAGATGCATCAGGGCAAGTTGAAGAGTGGCCGCAGCGGCAAGAAGGTGACGAATCCGAAACAGGCCATCGCCATCGGCCTGTCCGTGGCCCGCAAAAAAGGCGCCAAGGTGCCGCCCCAGCCCCAAGAAGTAGCGTCGCAGATCGCGATCGCCGCGTAACCACCGCAGCTGACTTAGGGCTGTTGCCCTTCCGCACGGCCCACCGGCGCCGCGTGCAGCTGCGCCACGACTGTTCGCGGCCTCTTCTTCGCTGCCGGCGCATAACTCCGATAAACACTTATGTGGAAGCAGGCCTGCTGAAACTCCTCCTCCACGTCGATCTTGCCGGCACGCATCAGCGGCAGCAGATACGCACGCATCCAGGCGATCTGTGCTTTACTCATACCGCGCTTGCCAAAGTCGAGGGCCTGCCCCGTCAGGTGCGGGCTCGCTCCGTCCCCGTCCACGGCCGCGGCGTTGCCATTCACACGTTGCAGCCGCAGTTGGTAGTCCACCGTCCGTACCGCCGAGTTCACCTGGAGCGGCTGCCGGAAGCGTGCCGCGAACGCCCGCCCCATGTCGGTGGCAAACTTTACCGCCCAGGGCCGCGCGCAGCGCCGGTCGGCGGGCAGGCCGGCGTTCACCCGCAGGCTTGCGCTCGCGGGCAGATCCACCAGCAGGTGCGCCGCACGCATGTCGTCCAGTTGGCCGTCGTCCTCAATGCGGTCCAGCCCTTCGGCATCGGCCATTGCGTTCTGGTGCACCAGCACCTCATGCGATCCCTTCAGCGGCAGCGGCATCACCAGCCGTCCATGCCGGTACAGTCCTGGCAGCACAATCGGCTGCACGGCCTCTTCCGCCAGCTCCGACCGCGTCGCCGGCCGCAGCAGTTCATCCCTGGCGGCCACGCCGTGGACTGCCGGAGCCGCCACAGGTCGTTCCGGCGCCAGCACCAGGTCGTCAGGATCGACCACCGGCACGCCCTCCGCGCCAAAGCCGTCGACCCGCGCCGGATGCAGCGTCTTGCCCAGGGAAGGCTTCATCGCAGGCCCGACCAGCGCATGGCTCATACCCGTCTGTTCCACCGTGCGCGGCAAAGTTTCCGAGACCAGCCTTCGTGGTGCCGCAGCTACAGAAACTTGCCGCTTCGCGCGCGTCCGCTTCACCTCAATCGGATCGTCGATCTCTACCGGCCGGCGCCGGCGCTTCGCCTTCGCGTGCGGCACGGCTTTGCCGAATCTCTTCTGCGTCGCCGCTCCACCTTGCTTGTGCCTGCCAGACTTCGGACTCACCGGCGCCACTTGTCCCCGCACGTTGCGAGGACGCGTGCGCGTCGGCATCGGCCGCTCCGCCAACATCATCGCGCATAGCAGAGACACGCCCACCCACGCGCCGAGGCGCACCATTGATCGCCGCCACTCATAGCCCCACATCATCTTTCCAGACTATCGGCCATCGGCTGGCCGACGATAGTAGCGAGGCGGATGCGCAAGCCCTCTTCCATCCCGCACAACGCCGCCTTTGAGGGCGCCCCGTTTCGCGCTAAGCTTTAGCCATCGCCCCACGGAGGCCGCCCTTGGCTATGCCAACTCCCCCCACTGCCGCCCGCATCACCCTGGTCAGTGCCGCTGTCGCGCTCGCTGCTGCCACCGTTCTCTGGCGCACGCCGCCCACGGTCGCCGCACAAACTGCGGCCGGCCCCGATCCCGCCTCCGTCGCCTTCTATACCGACAAGGTGCAGCCCATCTTCGCGGCCAACTGCTACCGCTGCCACGCTGGCATGAACCACCGCGGCGGCCTGCAGATGGACACCCAGGCGGGCCTGCTCCGCGGCGGCCACGACGGCCCCGTCCTCGTCCCCGGCTACCCGCAGCTTTCGCTGCTCGTCAAGCTTATCCGCCACGAGGGCCCAGCCAACGACCCTATGCCCATGCCCCCGCGCGGCAAAATCTCCGACGCCGACATCGCCACCGTCACCGCCTGGGTCCAGGCCGGTGCACCGATGCCAGAGGACAGGAAGTAAGCCACAGCTTCAGTAAGCCCTCGGATACGTCCGGCTCCACTTGTCGTGCCAGCCCAGATGGTCTGTATCGACGAGCATCCACAGAATCCCCAGTCCCAGCGGCAGCAGAGCGAACAGCATCTTGAAGACCCGCTTCTGCCGCATCGACCGCGTCGGTGTCCCGTCCGCGAAGGTACACAGCGACACCTTGGCATACAGCATCCCCGGTGTCGCCTCACCCAGCGTCAAGAACAGCCACTGGTAACCCAGGAACAGCCCAACCAGCGCGAGCACAGCCAGCGACTCCAACTTCCACGCGACCACCGAGTGCAGCGACTGTCCTGCTGCCATTGCGCCGACACCGGCGAACGCCACATAGGCAAGCCCCACGCAACACGCATCCACCGCCGCCGCCATCAGCCGCAGGTCTATGCCCGCCGTAAATACCGGCATGTAGAGGTTCGGCAGCGCCGCCTCCATGGCTGGAGGCGATTCGCGCAGCAGCACATTCCGCGCCGGCTCTTCGTTCGCCTGCTCATCCTGCTCTACCAGCCGACGCACCTCGGCCTCGCGCGCCGGGTCGAAGTCCATCTCCGGCAACATCGTCCGCGCCGCGGCCACCGGCGCACTCTGCCACAGAGGCGGCTCGCTGGCAGCCGCAAGCATGTCCGCAGGCTCTGCCGGCGCTTCAGCCGCCACCTCAAAGATCCGCAACTGCTGCTCTTCGGCGATCGGTGAAGGCTCGTCCTGCAGCGCCAGCAGCGGGGCCTCCGCCAGCCGCGGCCTCGCCTTCTTTGCCGCTACCAGATGCCGCGGAAACTCAATGATGTTGGCCTGCAGCGCCAGCGGTTCGAGGAGGTGCTCTTCAAACTCCGGCGCCAGCCGGAACGCAATCTCCTCATCCAGCGCCGCCGACTCCTGTGGCGACTCCTCCACCCTCATGCTCGACGCAGACATCCCCGCCGCAGCCTCCCGCGGCAACCCTGGCAGGCTGGCTACGACGGGCTCCCAGGCCAATGCCTCCGCGGGCATCACGACGGCTTCCGCATCCATGACCGTCTCAAACAAAATCGCCGGAGCAGCTTGCGCTTCGACCATTGCCGGCGGCACAGATACAGAAATCGGCGACTCGTCCCTGTCGGCTGCTCCCTGTTGGCCGGTTCCTGCCTCTAGAAACTCTTCATAGCTGACGCTTCCCCGATACCGCGCCGCCACGGCCTCCCGCACCCGCGCCGCCGGCGAGTCGGCCTTCTCTGCCGCCACCCGCACCACCGGCCGGGTGTCATCCATCTCTCCGAGCATCGCCGCGCGACGGCTGCGATGCGCCGCCAGTCGCTCAGCCGCCAGCCGCCGCAGCGCCGCTGCGCTCTCCTCGGCCCGAAACGGCGAGTCCCCGTCCCACGCGCCGTCCCCGTCATACAGGGCAGTGTTATCGCGCTGCGCGTTACTCTTCATTCGCTCTCCTTCGCCGTCCGCACTCGTCCATCGCCCATATTGCCCCGAATCGTCTAAGCTCAACCAAGTGCCTGGCTCGCTCCCAACTTCTGCCCGCAACGCCCGCTTCTTTCGCTTCCGCGCAGGACGTTCGCTCCTTGGGCATGCAACATGCCGCACCTTACTGTCCATAACTATCACCGCTTTGCTGCTTCTTCCTCTCCATCTGCATGCTCAGCAGGAACCCGCGCAGGCACCCCCCCCCACCGCACTGCCCAATGAGCCCGCTCCACAGATTCCTCGCGCCACGCCGCTGCCTGCTGGCAAGTCTCCGGAGATGGTCGTGTGGGACTGCGATCTGCAATCGCGCCATGGGGACACCTACCTTCTCTCCGGCGATGTCGTCATCACCTACCGCGACCACACCCTCCACGCCGACACCGTCACCTACAACCAGGCCACCGGCGACGTAGAAGCCACGGGCCACCTCCGCCTCTCGGGCGGCGCCAACAACGAGTTCATCACCGCCACCCACGGCACCTACAACCTCAACACCCAGACCGGCCGTTTCTATGACGTTGTCGGCTCAATCGGCCTTACGACCGGGTCCGGCTCGGCAGGCATGGCTCCCGCCGCCACCGCCGGCACCTTCACGGCACCGCAGCGCAACACCGCGTATCAGAACGGCAATCCGTTCCTCTTCCATGGCAGCCAGGTCGTCAAAACCGGCCCTGAGTCGTACGTGCTCTATAACGGCTCGGTCACCTCGTGCCTGCTCCCGCACCCTGACTGGCAGCTCTTTGCCCGCCGGTTCACCATCGAAAACGGCACGGCCCGCGCCGCCAGGTCCACCTTCACGCTGCTCGGTGTGCCGGTGTTGTTTCTTCCCTACGTCTCTCACCCTACCGATAACGAGCAGCGCCAGTCCGGCCTGCTGATCCCCACGCTCTCGCAGTCCACTACCAAAGGCTTCATCATCGGCGAGCAGCTCTACTTCACCCTGGGCCGCTCCGCCGACGTCACGGTCGGCAGCGATTACTACTCCATGCGCGGCTTTGCGGAATCCGGCACCTTCCGCTACCGCGGTCCCGGCGACGACTTCTTCACCGCGCACTTCACCGCCCTGCAGGACCGCGGCTACACCACCACCCAACTCGCCGTCGCCAGCAACGGCAGCGTCATTAGCGAGCCTCTGTACGTCAACCAGGGCGGCCAGGACGCCACCACCGCCTTCCGCGATCAGATCACCGCGCACACCCGCGCCGTCGGCGACGCAGAATACCTCAGCTCCTACGTCTATCGCGAGGCCTTTACTGAGAACTTCAACCAGGCCGTCTCGTCGGACATTACCTCTATCCTCTACGTCGCCCACCAGAACAATGGACTCTCGCTGGATGCCCGCGTTGACCGCTACGAAGGCCTCAAGGTCGTTCCTATCGGCACCACGCCCGGGGAAGAGGTAAAGATCTTCCACGCCCCTTCGTTCGACTTTAACGGGATGGACCGCCGCCTCGGCAACTCGCCCTTCCTTTTCTCTGCCACCGCCTCCGTGGCCGGCCTCAAGCGCGTACAGCCGAACTTCACCTCCTCCGGCATCATCGAGCGCGTTGACCTACGCCCCGAGCTCTCCCTTCCGCTCGCCTTTGCGGGCTGGCATACGCTCTCCTCGGTCGCCGTTCGCGAGACCGCTTATTCGCGCTCGCGTTTTGCTCCGTATGGCAACGGTGCGGTCCCCAAAGAGCTCACCACGCCTGTCAACCGCGCCGACCTCGAGATCAACGTCGACATCCGCCCACCCGTCGTCGAACGTACCTTCACTGTTCCTCCGTCTCTTCAGTGGATCTTCGGCGACCAGGTCCGCCACACCATCGAGCCCGACGTCTCCTACCGCGAGGTCAAGGGCATCGATAATTTCCTCTCCCTCTTGCGCTTCGACGAAGTCGACCTCGCCTCCGACACCGACGAGCTGAAGTATGGCGTCACGCAGCACCTCTACTTCCGCCCACACCCCAAACCCTACAAGCCCAAACCTGGCTGCCCCGATATGCCCACTCCCGCAACTCTGTCATCTGGGCCGAGCGAAGTGAATGGAGAGCCTCCTGTATTGGGAACCACCGCCGATCTTGACATCGCAACCGCAGACATCCCCGACGTCCTCAACCCCACGCCGCAGGCCACCAATGACGCCAACGGCATCCCCAATGCCAGCGCCACCGCCCCCGACTCACCCACACGGACCCATGCGCACCGCGCCAATCCCTGCGCCGATCTCGCCCCGGCCCCGCAGCGTGAGTGGTTCAGCTGGCAGCTCGCCCAAAAGCATTTCTTTGCGGAAAACTTCGGCGGCGCTGTAATCAATAACCGCCGCAACATCTTCACCACGACGCTTGATCTCTCCGGCATCGCCTTCCTTACGGAGGCCCGCAGCACCTCCCCGCTGGTTTCGCGCATGCGCTTCCGCACCTCCAGCCACACGGACGCGGAGTGGGACTTCGACTATGACACCGGCGCCAGCAAGTTCACCAGCTCCAACATCCTGCTCGATGCGCACGAAGGCCGCGTCTTTGGCGGCTTCAGCTACGCCCGTCTCAACGCCCCCGGACGCTTCCACACGGAAGTGATCAGTAACGTCACCAATGCCGCCGTTGCCCTCGCCACCTCATCCACCTCAGACTTCTCCCAGATGCGCGTCCTTCTCGGCTACGGCAATGCCACCGGCCCCGGCCTCTCGGTCGCAGGCTCCGCCGGCATCGACCTCAACCTCGGCAGCGCGCAATACGTCACCCTGCAATCCAGCTACAACTGGAACTGCTGCGGTCTCACGCTGGAGTACCGCAAGTACGAGCTGGGCAGCGTCCGCGACGAGAGCGCCTACCGCTTCAACTTCACACTCGCCAACATCGGCACCGCCGGCAACCTTCGCCGCAGCGAAAAGCTTTTCTAACCCACCGCCTCTCACCGCGCCTCTGCGGAACCACGGCACCCCCCGCGTTCAAGCCTCTGCCGTTGCCACGCCCTCCTTTGCGATAATGAACTGTGTCCATCCGCCGCCTCCCCTTCCTCCTCGCCGCCGCCACGCTCTTTTCGGCGGGCTGTCACGCCCAGTTCCCCACCGTCCCAGCCGTTGGTCCGACGATCGTCGTAGCCAACCAGCCGCTGCCGGTCGCAGTCGCCCGCAACCTGGAGGTGCTGCTTCGCCAGAAGGCGCAGCTGCCGCCCGGCTCAACGATCAATATCGCGACGCCCACAACCTCCGAGCTCTCCGGCTACGCCTCGGTCGCGGTCACCTTCACGAATGAAGGCAACACCTCGCATCCGGTGATCTTCCTGGTCTCGGCCGATGGCAAGTTTGCTGCTCAGTTCAACAAGTTCGACATCTCCGCCGACCCACGCGCCATGGTCTCGGGCGACAACCGTCCCGCTCGCGGCGGCCCGCCCACCGCGCCCGTCCTCATCGTCGGCTTTGACGACCTCGAGTGCCCCTTCTGCGCTCGCCTCCACGCCACCATCTTTCCGGCCATCCAGCAGCGCTACGGCGACAAGGTTCGCATCGTCTACAAGGACTTTCCGCTCGGCGCCGACCTCCACCCCTGGGCCCTGCACGCGGCTGTCGACGTGAACTGCCTGGCTGCCCAGTCGCCTTCGGGCTACTGGAACGAGGTGGATTACATCCACGCGCATGCCTCCGAGATAGGCGACGCCCCGGCCGACCCGGCCAAGCCCAACGCCAAGCCGGAGCGGTCGCTCCCCAACGCCGTCGCCCAACTCGATAGGATCACCCGCGAGCAGGGCCAGTTCCAGCATGTTGACATGGCCAGGCTTGACGCCTGCGTCGCCAAGCAGGACCCAGCCACCGTCGACGTAATGAAGAAGGTCGGCACCGCACTCCAGGTCGACTCCACCCCTACCCTCTTCATCAACGGGGACAAGGTCGACGGCGCCGTATCCATCGATTTCATCTTCAACATCATCGACAACGCCCTGCGCGCCGAGAACATCACCCCGCCGCCGCCCTATGTCGCGCCCGCACCATCCCGGCCCGCCGCCAGCGCACCCAAGCCTTCTAACTAAAGACAAAAGAGGCGCCCTTCGAGGCGCCTCTTTCACGTTGCAGCAGCATGGCCGCGAGCCCAAGACGCTCAACATACCTGCATCTATGCTTTGCCCGCCAGTTGCCGCAGGACGTATTGCAGGATGCCGCCGTGCTGGTAGTAGAGGATCTCCTGCGGGGTGTCGATCCGGACGAGCGCGGCGAAGGTCTTCGTCGTGCCGTCGGCCGCAGTGGCGAGGACGGTGAGTTCCTTTCCGCCGGAGAACTTAGTGTCGAGCATCGCCTTTAGATCGCCGGGCTTCGCTCCGAGCGTGAAGGTCTCCTCGCCGGTGAGGTTCAGCGTGTCAACGCTCTCCCCTGCGAGAAACTGCAGCGGCAGGATGCCCATGCCGACCAGGTTCGAGCGATGGATGCGCTCGTAGCTTTCGGCGATGACAAAGCGGATGCCAAGCAGCTTAGGTCCCTTGGCGGCCCAATCCCTGCTCGATCCAGAGCCGTACTCCTTGCCGGCGAGGATAGCCAGCGGCGTGCCATGCTTCGCGTACTCGACACTGGCGTCATAGATGCTCATGCCGGTCCCCTCAGGCAGCAGCCGGGTGACGCCGCCCTCGGTGCCGGGCGCCAGCTTGTTCTTCAGGCGCACGTTGGCGAAGGTGCCGCGCACCATGACCTCGTGGTTGCCGCGGCGCGACCCATAGCTGTTGAAGTCCGCGGGCTTCACGCCGTGGTCGGTGAGGTATTTGCCGGCCGGGCCGTTCAGCTTGATGCTGCCCGCCGGGGAGATGTGGTCAGTCGTCACGGAGTCCCCCAGCACGGCGAGCACACGAGCGTTGGCAATGTCCGTAACGGCAGCGGGCGTGGCGGCCATACCGTCGAAGTACGGCGCCTTGCGGATGTAGGTGGAGTCGGGCTCCCAGCCATAGGTTTCGCCACTGGGGAATTGCAGATTCTGCCAGTTCGCATCGCCGTCGCTTACGGTGGCGTACTGCGTGCGAAACATGGTCGAGTCGATGCAGCTGGCGACGGTGTCAGACACTTCCTTCTGCGTCGGCCAGATGTCCTTGAGGAACACCGGCTGGCCGTCCTTGCCGGTGCCGATGGCCTCGGTGGCAAAATCATGCGCGATGTGGCCGGCCAGCGCGTAGGCCACGACCAGCGGGGGGCTCATCAGGTAGTTGGCGCGAACCTCCGGCGAGATGCGGCCCTCAAAGTTGCGATTGCCGCTCAGCACGCTGACCGCTACCAGGCCATGCTCTTCAATGGCCTTGGAGACGTCGGTCGGCAGCGGGCCGCTGTTGCCGATGCACGTCGTGCAGCCATAGCCGACCACCTGGAAGCGCAGCGCATCGAGATACTGCAGAAGGCCGGCGCGCATGTAGTAGTCGGTGACGACGCGCGAGCCGGGAGCCAGTGACGTCTTGACCCAGGGCGGCGTGCGCAGCCCCGCTTCCACGGCCTTCTTGGCGAGCAGACCGGCGGCCATCATCACATACGGATTGCTGGTATTGGTGCAGCTCGTGATGGCGGCAATCACAATGGACCCATCGACCAGGTATTTGTCCGGATCGACGCCAAAGCGCTTCTCCACCGAGTGCATCAGCTCGGCTTGGGAGGTCTCGGAGGTAGCGACGGCGACCGCTTCATGCGTGGTCGGGGTGATGGTCACGATCGCCGGAGCCACGGGTGGCGCGGAGCCGATGGAACTGGCGATGTCGCCGGTGGAGCTGGTGTGGCCTCCCTCGCCCTCCCAGCGCACCATCTGGCGGACGATGCTTCTGTTCGCATTTGCACCTTGCAGCTCGGGGAGCTTGCTGGCAAAGCTGGCGGCGGCCTCAGAGAGAAGGACGCGGTCTTGCGGGCGTTTGGGGCCGGCGACCGACGGCTCGACGGTATTGAGGTCGAGTGACAGCGTGGCGGAGTAGGCCGCCTCCGGCGCGTCCGGGCTGTGGAAGAGGCCTTGGGCCTTGAAGTAGGCCTCCGTCAAGGCGACCTGCGCCTCCGGCCGGCCAGTGAGGCGAAGATAGCGCAGGGTTTCGTCATCCACCGGGAAGATGCCGCATGTCGCTCCGTACTCGGGAGCCATATTGGCGATGGTGGCTCGGTCGGCGAGAGGCAACTCGCTGATGCCGGGGCCATAGAACTCGACAAATTTGCCGACGACGCCGAGCTTGCGCAGCATCTCGGTGACGGTGAGCACCAGGTCGGTAGCGGTGGTGCCTTCCTTAAGTTTGCCGCTCAGCTTGAAGCCGACGACCTGAGGCACCAGCATCGACACCGGCTGGCCCAGCATCGCGGCCTCGGCCTCGATGCCGCCGACGCCCCAGCCCAGCACGCCGAGGCCGTTGATCATGGTGGTGTGGCTGTCGGTGCCAACCACGGTGTCGGGATAAGCCGTGACAAGGCCGTTCGCATCGGGGCTGGTCGCAAAGGCGACGCGGGCGAGGTACTCCAGGTTCACCTGGTGGCAGATGCCCATGCCGGGCGGCACGGCGCTGAAGTTGTCGAAGGCTGTCTGGCCCCATTTCAGGAAGGCGTAGCGTTCGCGGTTGCGGGTAAACTCCAGCGCGGCGTTAAGGTCGTAGGCGTTGGCAGAGCCGTACTCGTCCACCTGCACAGAGTGGTCGATCACCAACTCGGCGGGGACCAGCGGGTTGATGCTCTCCACGTTCCCGCCGAGCGTCTTCATGGCATCGCGCATGGCGGCCAGGTCAACGATGGCGGGCACCCCGGTAAAGTCCTGCATCAGCACGCGGGCGGGCATGTAAGCGATCTCGCGGGAGGGTTCGGCGCTGGCGTCCCAGGTGGCCACAAACTTGATGTCGTCCGCAGTGACGGCCTTGCCGTCCTCATGGCGCAACAGGTTTTCCAGCAGAATACGCAACGAGAATGGCAGGCGGCTGAGGTCGGTGCCGGGAAGCGATTCGGCGAGCGCGGGGAGGCTGTAATACGAGACTGTCTGGCTGCCTGAGTTGAGTGTGGCGGCTGCGGCGAAGCTGTTGGGGTGCTGGTCGTGCGGCATGGCGAGTCTTCTCCTGTGGGTTGGGAGCGATGCGGATGGATCGCGCGGGGGGAAGGCGCGGAATACAGAGGAAGCGGCGGCTGGCCTAGCGACCGCGATCGTGCCGGCCCCGCCGGAAGCGCTTCACGCGAGCGCAACGCGTTGCTGGCGTGGCACGCAGATGGCTCGCACAGAGCTGGGAGATTCGCAGCATGAGAGAGATTTTACGCCAGCCGGGGTTCTAGGCTGACAGCAGGCTTGCAGAACAAGCCGCTGTTGCGCCGTCATCTCGACCGTGAATTGCATCTCATATCCTGCATTGCCAGCGGACGCGCCCCCGGACTCTGGGCGCCAGGAGCCCAGAACGATGAAGACCCGAATGATCAAAAGCCAGGCAACGATCTCAATTTCACTTCTGACGCTGACGGCTGCGGCCGTGGTCTCGCTCCTGGCAATGGGTGTTGCTGGCTGCAAAAGCAACAGTGGTAACCAACCGGCCGCCATTGTGAATGGGCAAACGGCGGATAACGGCAGCTTTGATCCGGCGGAGGCAAACCTTGCGCCGGTCAGCAACAGTGGGCAGCCGACGCAGGTTCTGGGGCAGAGCTCCAGCTACCAGCCGCGGCAGCAGGGACAGACGTACTCGAACGAGCCGCAGGCCGCGCCGATCGTGCAGGGCAGCAGCATTTCCAATGAGGCGTACAACTACAACGCCGCGCCAGACAACGACCAGAACTACGATGCTGGCCAGGCAGCCGTCTACGCCGACCAGGCACCTCCACCGCTGCCGGAGTATGACCAGCCGCCGGCACCCGAGGAGGACTACATCTGGACGCCGGGGTATTGGAACTATGCGTCTGCCGGCTACTATTGGGTTCCCGGCGCATGGTGCCCGCCGCCGTACTACGGCGCTCTTTGGACGCCTCCTTATTGGGGCTATTACGGCGGCCGCTATGGCTTCCATCGCGGCTACTGGGGCCCCCACGTCGGCTTCTATGGTGGCATCAACTACGGCTTCGGCTACATCGGTGTAGGCTACTTTGGCGGCTACTGGCGCGGGCACGACTTCTATTACAACCGTTCCGTGAACAACGTGAACGTGACCAACATTCACAACGTCTACAACCGGACGGTGGTCTACAACAATGTGCACTATGGCGCGCAGCCGCAGAACCGGGTGAGCTACAACGGTGGGCGCGGCGGCATTGAAGCGCGTCCTCAGCCAGCAGAGGTAGCCGCGATGCATGAGTCGCATACGCCGCCGGTGCAGGCGCAGGTGCAGGCTCGCACGGAAGCGCAAAATAACCGCGGCCAGTTTTACGCGCAGAACCACGGTAGGCCCGAACAGGCGGCCTTCGCGCGTCCGGTCGTGCAGAATGCCCGGATTGCCGCGCCGCCAGCGGCGGCGGCGGCCCAGATTCAGCGCAGCGAACAGATTCGGCAGCAGAATATGCAGTCGCAGCAACGCAACACGGCTGAGCAGCAGCGCAGTCTGCAGGAGCAGCAGCGCAACCTGCAGGAGCAGCAGCGGACTACGGCTGTGCAACAGCGTACGAACGCAGAGCAGCGGAACACGCAGGTCCAGCAGCGTACCGCACAGGATCAGCAGCGGAACCAGCAATTGAGGCAGAACAATGCCGCCGAGCAGCAGCATACCGCGCAGGCGCAACAACGCTCCGCACAAGCGGACCAGCAGCGGAACATGCAGGCGGCGCAACAACAGCAGCGTCAGGTTGAGCAGCAGCATAGTGCTCAGGCCGGCCAGCAGCGTCAGGCGCAAGCGCAACAGCAGCGTCAGGCAGAGCCACAACGTCCGGTGCAGCAACCGCGTCAGCAGGAGCAGCCGCGGACCGAGGCCGTTCCCCGTGTACAGCCCGCGCCAGCACCGCCGGCGGAATCCGCGCCGCGACAGGAGCGACCAGCGTCAAGGCCGGAGCCTGCGCCGCGCTCCGAAGCAGCGCCGCACGAACAGGCTGCGCCCCGCCCCGCGCCCGCGGCTCCCCGCGCTGCACCGGCAGCGCGTCCTGCACCTGCCCCTCGTCCGGCTGAGGCTCCGCATGAGCGCCCCCACTAAATCCTGATGCACCGCCTACGGCGTTAGCCGAGCCCTAACTGCACCAATAAGACCGCGTTCAGCGCAACGATGATTCCGGCCACGCTCCAACCGGCGATGCGGGTCCGCCGTGAGCTCATGAACTCGCCCATCACGCCCGCGCGGTTGGTCAGCAACAACAGCGGGACAAGCGCCGCAGGCAGTGTGAAACTGAGCAGCACCTGCGAGTCGTTGAGGATGCGCAGCGGGTTGCTGCCGATGCCGATCACGATCAGCGCCGGTACTACCGTAATGAAACGGCGGATGAATATCGGGAACTTGATGTCGAGGAAGCCTTCGATAATCACCTGGCCGGCCATCACGCCGACGGTGGAGCTCGACAGCCCGCTGCATAGCAGCGCCACCGCAAATACCACCGCCGCACCGGAGCCCAACAGCGGGCCAAGGGTATGGAAGGCGTCCTGAATGGTCGGGTAGGAGTCGGGGCCGTGATACAGCACCACGGCCGCCATCACGATCATCGCCGAGTTGATCAGCCAGGCGCCGTTCATCGCAACGAAGACGTCGATCAGCTCAAAGTGCAGGTACTTGCGCAGCACGCTGGGCCTGGTGGGCTGGCCCTTTGTCCCCAGCTCCTTCAGCCGCGGCTGTACCAGCGCCGAGTGAAGATAGATGACGTGCGGCATCACCGTGGCACCCAACATGCCGACGGCGGCGAAGACGCTGCCGCTCAGCGCCTTGTGGCTGGCGAAGTCGAAGGTCGGCAGGATCGTTGCGACAAAGGCGTGGTGCCAGTCGGGATGCACCAGCAGCACCTCAAAGCCGTAGCACACGCCGATTACGCCGACGAAGGCCATGATCCCGCGCTCCAGCCACTGGAAGCCCGCGAGATCGAGTGCCAGGATAGCAAACACGGCTACCGTCGCGATGGCCGCCGCGATGAAGAGGCTTCCTGTGGGAGTGAAGCCGTGGGCCTGCAGCGCGGGGCCCAGCAGCAGGTCGAGCCCCAGCGCGGCACCAAGGAACTCGGCGAGGTCTGTGGCGACGGCAGAGATCTCTGCGCAGATCCAGAGAGCCACCGAATTGCGCCGGCTGAAGTGCTTGCGGCAGTTCTGCGGCAGCGTGAGGCCGGTGACGATGCCCAGCTTGGCCGAGAGATACTGGATGAGAATGGCCATTGCGTTCGACCACAACAGCACCCACAGCAGACGGTAGCCAAACTGGCTGCCGCCGAGGATATTGGTGGCGAAGTTGCCGGGGTCGATGTACGCGACGGAGGCGACGAAGGCGGGGCCAAGGTAGCTCCATACTTTATCGGAGCGGAAGGCGCGGCGTTTGCCGGTGCCGAGCGTCAGAACGTCTGGGTCCAGCGTCAAGCCTGCGGTGCCCGCTGCCTCCGTAGCCGGCGAGAGCGCAGCAGTCGCTGCGGCGTCTTGCTCGGGTGTGCGGTCAGGGGACAGGTGCGGCTCGGCCATCTTCCACGAGTATAAGTTGCGGACTCGGAGGTGCGTGGAGCTACGAGCCGGTGGAGCCGAAGCCGGCTTCGCCGCGCGGGGCTTCAGCCAGCGTGTCGGTTTCGACGAACGTCGCCTGGATGCGCTGGACGATACGCAACTGGGCGATACGGTGGCCGGGCGCGAGTGTCTGCGGCTCGGGCGTCAGGTTGGTGAGGACAATCTTGAGCTCGCCGCGGTAGCCCGGGTCGATGACGCCGGCCAGCGTGGTGAGGCCGCGCAGGGCGAGCCCGCTGCGGTCTTCCACCAGCGCGCCGTGGCTGCTGGGCAGCTCCAGTGCAAGCCCGGTCCGCACGGCCAGCGTTGCGCCGGGTTGGCCCACGGGAGCGAGCGTAGCGGCCTCAGCCGCGAAGAGGTCCGCGGCGAGGTCACCGAAGGCGCCCAGGTGCGCGTAGCGGGGCAGCTGCGCGGCGGGGTGAAGCTTTTGTACCAGTATGATGGGCCCATTCCCGTTTTCGTTCATGGCACCAAGTGTTACACGCGGATTTTGCAGCGCGCGCATGCCGCTGGCAGCGCTGCTCAGGCATCTTATTGTCATGCTTTCTGTGCGTTGGTATGGAGCGGGCCGAGATGCTTCGACCGGGCCCCTGGTGGTGATGCTGCACTGGCTGGGCGGCAGCGCTGGTACATGGACCGAAGTTGGCGAAGGCCTCGCAGCGCGCGGGCTACGGCCCGTGGGCATCGATCTGCCGGGTTTTGGGCACGCCGTGGCTGAGCCGGGCTACTCGGTGGAGCAGATGGCAACGGCGGTACGGGCGACCATCCGTGGGCTGCGGGCCGGTGAGCCGGGCGCGCCGTGGTTGCTGGCGGGCCACTCGATGGGCGGCAAGGTAGCGGCGGTGCTGGCGCGCGCGGCGACGCTGCCGGCGGCCGGCGAACTACAGGGATTGGCAGGGCTGGTGCTGGTGTCGCCTTCACCGCCCGGAGTGGAGCCCATGAAGCCGGCCAAGCGTTCACATCTGCTGGACTCGCTGGGCCTGAGTACAGGCGACGCTGACGAAGACCGCGACCGTGCCATTGGTTTTCTGAACGACAATACTGGTAAGCTGCCGCTCGAAGCTGCGGTGCGCGATCGTGCGGCTGCGGACATCCTGCGCATGAGCCGCGCGGCGTTCACGCACTGGCTGGAGCACGGCAGCAAAGAGGACTGGGGTGAGCGCGTGGGCGTGTTGCCGCAGGCGGCGCTGGTGTTTGCGGGCACGGAGGACGGCTCGCTCGGGCCGGACGCGCAGCGCGAGCATACGCTGCCGCATCTTGGCGCCGAAGGGGCCTCGGCAGAGCTGGTAACGCTGGAGGCGGCAGGGCATCTTGGCCCGCTGGAGCGGTCTGCGCTGCTGGTGGAGCGCATCGTCGACTTTGCGGGGAAGCTCGGCTTGCCGGTGGTCGCTCCGGAGCGGGATCTTTCGCCCGCGTTCCGGTCGCTGCTGGAGTCGGCGCGAACCTCGCCGCAGACACGCGCTGTGATGTCCGTGCGCATGCAGCCGGTTTCCGCTCTCGCTTCCAGTGCGCTCGACCCGGAGCAGCTGGGGACGCTGCGCGCGTTGGTCGAGTGCGTTGTGCCGCAACCGGGGTTTGACCTGGCGACGCGGCTTGTGAGCCTGCTGGAGCAGGGCGAGGGCGATGGCTGGCGGTTTGCCGACCTTCCCGCCGATCTCGAGGCCTGGCGAACAGGCCTCGCATCGCTGGATGCAGCCGCCGAGCGAGAGCATGGGGTGGAGTTTCTGGCGCTTTCGCCGGCGATGCAGCGTGAGTTGCTGCTGGAAGCACAGCATGGCGAGCTGGGCGCGCGCGGTCTGCTGGGCTCGCTGGGCATCGGCAGCGCGCGGGCGCTGTTCAACGCGCAGCAGATGCAGCGCTGGTTTGAGGACGTCCGCGCAGTGCTGGCACGGCTGTATACGGCTGATCCGCGCACGATGGATCGCATTGGCTTCCACGGCTTTGCGGACAATGCGGGCTTCACGCGCATTCAGCTGGAGCAGCAGGTCGCCGACACCGAGCTGGAAGAGGTGCCGGCATGAACGAGTTGAGCAGGCTGCGCGAGACCATGCGGCGCTGGCCGGATGAGGCGGAGGTCGATGCCGTGGTGATTGGCACAGGCGCAGGCGGAGCGCCGTTACTGGCCAAGCTCGCGGAGGCCGGGCTGAAGGCCGTGGCGCTGGAGGCCGGGCCCTGGTGGAGTTCGCCTGCCGATGAGTTTCCGACCGATGAGGTGGCCGCCGCGCCGATCTATTGGCTGGATGATCGGCTCTCCGATGGCGACACGCCGACCGCGTTTGGCAGCAACAACAGCGGAACGGGCGTCGGCGGCAGCATGTTGCACTGGGGCGCGTTTGTGCCGCGCGCCGATCCGCGCGACCTGAAGCTCTATGCTGAGCCGGAGAATGGCAAGGCCAACGGCAAGGCAAATGCGAAGCCGAACCCTGGCGATTGGCCGCTGACGTATGAAGATTTGGTGCCGTTCTATGAAGAGGTGGAGCAGTTCCTCGGTGTGAGCGGGCCGGCGCACTATCCGTGGGATGCGGAGCGCAAGTACCGGCTGGGGCCGATTGCCATCAATGGGCCGGGCGAGCTGATGCAGCGCGGGTTCAGCGCGCTGGGGCTGAAGACTGCCGCTGCGCCTATCGCCGCGCTGAGCGAAGACCAGGGCGAGCGGCACGCTTGCGTGAACCGCGGGTTCTGCCATCAGGGCTGTCGCAATGGCGCGAAGGCGGGCATGGATGTGACGTATCTGCCGCTGGCCCTGCGCGCGGGGGCGGAGATTCGACCGCACTGCACCGTTCACGGCTTCGAACGCGATGAGGCTGGGCGCATTACCGCGGTGCTGTTCCGCGATACGTCGGCGGAACCGTTTGCGTTTCGGCGTCAGCGGTGCAAGGCGGTTTTTTTATGTGCAGGCGCGGTGGAGACGCCGCGGCTGCTGCTGCATGCCGGGCTGGCGAACAGCAGCGGGCAGGTCGGCAAGAACTTTATGGCGCATGTGGCCACGCAGGTTTGGGGCACCTTTGAGCAGCCGGTGCGGATGAACCTCGGCTTCCCGGCCACGGTGATCTCGGAGGACCTGCTGCGGCCTGCGGGCGCCGATTTCACGGGCGGCTATATTGTGCAGTCGCTGGGCGTGGTGCCGGTGACGTTTGCGCAGCAGGTGGCGCGTGGGCGCGGCTACTTTGGCGAGGAGCTGGTGCAGTATCTGGACCGCTACAACTACCTCGCGGGCATTGGGATCAATGGCGAGTGCCTGCCTTCGTCGAAGAACTTTTTAGAGCTGAGCGACGAAAAAGACGCGCTGGGGATTTCGCGACCGCTGATTCACTTCAGCTATGGCGAGAACGAGACCCGCATGATCGAGCATGCCAGCAAGCTGCTGACCGCCGCTTGGCAGTGCGCGGGAGCGACCGATATATGGACATTTCCGCGCTCGGCGCACACGATTGGCACCTGCCGCATGGGCAGCGACCCGGAGCAGAGCGTGGTGGACGCGTTTGGGCGGTCGCATGATGTCGGCAACCTGTGGGTGTGCGACAACTCAGTGTTCCCGAGTGCGCTGGCGGCGAACCCGGCGCTAACGATCATGGCGTTGGCGCTGCGGACGGCGAAGGCGTTTCTGGCCGACGCGCGTCCCAAGGAGTAGCGGGGGGGGGACCCCATACTTTTTGATTCAAAGTCCAGTTTCAAAGGGTTTAAGTCTGGACTTTTGGTGTGCGGAAGTCTCCGAAGTCTTTTGCAGCTTTTTGCCCTTGTTTCTATTTTAGTGGATTGAGCAGGGTAAATCGCTCATGCGCAAGTCTTCTGCAATGAAAGAGATGGAGCGGCGAGGGGGTTGACAAGTGAGTTTTGGGTTGTTTTTGGTGAAAATAGTCGCAAGTAATTGATAGCAAGTTGGTTGGCTTCTTAATGTTCAACGGCCTCCTTCTTCAGGCCACCTTGCGAAGCTACCACCTAGGAAAGCCACTTGAGCAGGCGGATGATGCCCATGGGTGCGGCTTTGCTGTGGGCGGAGACGTCAGTGCGTTGGTGGATGCCGGAGCGGTGGGTGCGGTAATAGTCGAAGCCAAGGAGCATCATCTGTTCGTTAGTCTTGGTGGGCTTCCAGCCGAGTTGTTGTTCAATCTTTGAGGTGTCGAAGATGAAGCTCTCGGCGATCATGCGGTAGTGATAGGGCCCTAGCGGCGAGATGCCAAGGCGGTGGGCGAGCTTCATGGCGGCGATGGCCGGGCGTGCGGGCAGGGACGCGACGCGGGAGCGGCTGGCCGCTGCCTGGATGACGCTCTGGTACATGGAGCGCATGGTGGGGACGTTGGCGGAGCCGATGTTGAAGAGAGTGGAGCCGTCAAAGGTGAGGCAGCTAAGGCAGGCTGTGGCGAGGTCCTGAGCGTAGATGAACTGGTAGCGGTTGGAGCCAGTGCCGACGACCCAGACTTTTCTGTTGTCTTCGATGAACTCGAAGAGGATGGCGAGCAGGCCGAGACGGCCGGCGTCGATGATGGTGGGGCAGCGGAGGGTGACGATGCGCAGGTTGGAATGCCCGGCCTGGACGGCGGCGAGTTCCTTTTCGGCCTGCCATTTGGAGCGGCCGTAGATTTCGACGGGGGCCGGCTCGTCGAGTTCGGTGACGGGGCGGTTGAAGCCGGTGGCCCAGAGACAGTTTGTGGAGATGTTGATGAGGCGTGGCACGCCGGCCTGGGCGGCCGCTTCGGCGACGAGACGGGTGCCGGTGACGTTGCTGGTCCACAGGGCCTGCTCGTCTTTTACATCGTGGGCGAGCATGGCGGCGCAGTGGAAGACGGCCTGGAAGGGGTGTTCGGCGAAGGTGCGGGCGAGCAGGGCGGCGTCGCGGATGTCGCCTTGGATGGAGGTGAGGTGGGGGTGGGTGTCGGGGTCAGGGACGAGGTCGATGTTAGTGACGGCGAAGCCTTCGGCGAGCAGGCGGCGCTTGAGGATGCCGCCGAAGAAGCCTGAGGCGCCGGTGACGAGTACCTGGGGGCGGGGCTGTGCTTCAACTTCGGGACGCAAGCGATGTATCCTCCAACGTAAGGAATCACCGATACATCGAGCGACTGTGAGCGCGGTCCCGGCGGGTTCTGTACCAGAGTAGCGGGAAGCTGCCGCGAACTCCATCTCCCTTGAATGACGACTGTGCTGAAGGATGTTTGCCCGTGCCGAGTGCTGTGACCGTTGAGCGAGATGCGCGACGCTGGTATCTGAATCCGTGGGCTGCGTTTTGGGCGGGGCTGATCGTGCGGCTGCTGTACATCACGCTGGCGCATACGTACCGGTTCCGGCTGCTGCTGGACCACTTTCAGTTTGGCTGGGAGATGGGGCGCGTGGCGCGGGCGCTGGTGACGGGGTATGGATATGCCGACCCGTTTGCCGGACACACGGGGCCGACGGCGTGGGTGCCACCGCTGTATCCGCTGTTGATGGCAGGCGTATTCAAGGTGTTTGGGGTGTATACGGCGGCGTCCGGGTGGGTGATTCTGGCGATCAACTCGGTGTTCTCCGCGGCGATCGCTCCGGCGGTGTATGAGATTGCCGACCGCTGCTATGGCGACCGCGAGGACGGCCAGGGCGTGGCGATTTGGGCGTGCTGGCTGTGGGCGCTGTATCCGGCGGCGATGCAGTATGCGGTGCGCTGGCCGTGGGACATGTCTGTAACGGCATTCTTGTTTGCATGGGCGCTGGTGGTGGGGCTGCGGCTGCGGGGGATTGGCGGGAAGACGGGCAGGCCGGTCGCGTTATGGGCGGTGTTTGGGCTGCTGTGGGGTTTGATCGCGCTATCGAACAGTTCGCTGCTGCTGTTTCTTCCGTTCCACGGCATTTGGATTGCGTGGCCGGCGTTGCGGCAGGACTGGCGGACGGCACGCGGGCCGGCGCTGGCGACGGTGCTGTTTCTGGGCTGCCTTGCGCCGTGGGTTTGGCGGAATACTGTGGTGTTCCATGCGTTTGTGCCGATGCGGACGAACTTTGGCGCCGAGCTGTATATGTCTGCGCTGCCGTCGAATGAGGGCTTTCCGTGGATGGCAACGCTGCCCATTGCGAAGGACGCGCCGGAGCTGCGGAAGTATGCGCGTATGGGAGAGCTGGCCTACTGCCGCGCGCAGGGCGTGAAGGCCAAGCAGATGATTGCAGCCGACCCTGGGCTGTTTGTCCGGCATATTGTGCAGCGCGTGGATTTCTTTTGGGTGAGCGTGCCGCACTCGCTGGACAAGGGCCTGGCCGATGAGGTGGTCCGGGAGGTGAACTTTGCGTTCCTGAGCCTGGGTGGGCTGCTGGGGCTGGCGCTGTCGCTGAAGCGGAAGGTCCCGGCGGCAGGGATATTTGGCATGGCGTTTCTGGTGATGCCGCTGATCTATTACGCGGTGACGGTGCAGGCGCGGTTTCGGCATCCGCTGGAACCGCTGATTGCGATCTTCATCGTGTACCTGTTCCGGAATGCGGACCGGACGCGGGTTTGGTCGATCTTTCCGGTGAAGGCCAGATAAGCGGCGGCGGCCGCGGGCGCGACGGCTGAGGCGGTTGCGGGTGGGGCTGAGGTGGCGGGCGAGGCTAGCCCTTCTTGACGGCGGGTTCTTGACCCTGAAGCCGGTTTCCCGGTAAACTTACAGAGTTTGGCGACGCTGTGTGTGCTTCTGCAAGGGAGCGACATGGCGAGGGCCGCAAAGCTGGTCATTCCGAAGGCAGGAATCGCCGCCCCAGCCCCCATCCACGACATTCAGCACTTTGAAGAAAATGCAGTTGCGGGATTCTGCGCGCTGCCATGAGGTTCCAACCATGTACGCAGTTATCAAGACCGGTGGCAAACAGTACCGCGTGACCCCCGGCGACACGCTCCGCATCGAGAAGGCAGCGCACGAAGACGGCACGATCGAGTTTTCCGACGTGATCGCGGTCTCCGGCTCCGAGGGCAAGTTTGAGAGCAACCTGAAGGACGCCAAGGTGACCGCCGAGGTGGTCTCCGAGGGCCGCGGCGACAAGATCCTGGTCTTCCATTACAAGCGGAAGAAGCAGTACAAGAAGCTGCAGGGCCACCGCCAGAGCTTTGTCGAGGTGAAGATCAAGGAGATCTTCGTCGGCGGCTTCAGCTACGACGCTTAGGTCCGGACAAAGGGCGGCCCGGACAAACGGCGGCCCGGACGGACGGCAATGGCCAGGCTGAACAAAAAGCAGATTCCTTCGGGAATGACAACAAGAGAAGACCGGCGCCGGGTAAGAGGCGCACACGAGGCAAGGTATGGCACATAAAAAAGGTCTAGGCTCCTCCAAGAACGGCCGCGATTCCAACGCCCAGCGACTCGGCATCAAGCGTGGCGACGGTGAGGTTGTGACCGGCGGGACGATCATCGTGCGGCAGCGTGGCACACCGCACAAGGCCGGCCTGAACGTGGGCCGCGGCAGCGATGACACGCTGTACGCGAAGGTCAGCGGTATTGTGAAGTTCCAGAACCGGGGCCAGCGTGGGCGGTTTGTGAACATCGTGGCGGCTGAGATTATGAGCGTGCCGGTGTAGTTTTTACAGGATGATTTGAGCGGCGCCCAGCCCTGGTGGCTGGGCGTCGCTGCGTTGGGGCTACTGCGCGGACCAGGAGCGCAGCCGCCGGGTCCCATTCTCCGGGACTAAGCCCTATGACAAAGTAGCCTGTAACGTACGAGCTAAAGCTCGTACCTTTCAAAGCGCGATTGTTCACCAGGCGATTGTTCAGCAGCGTTTCCTACTGGGCTTTGGCCTGGCTGGTGGCGAGGGTATTGGTCCAGACGATCTGCGCCTGCGGCTCCATGGTGGCGATGGCGGCGGCGGCACGGGCGAAGGCTTCGCGGGCGGCGGGCTTGTCGCCGGTGAGGGCGAGGGCGTCGCCGAGGGCGAGCTCGGTTTGGAGGGCGCCGGGGGCGAGATGTTCTGCGGTTTGCGCGGCGGCGAGCGCGGTGGGGGCGTCGTTGGCTTTGAGGGCGGCCTGGGATTGCTGGACGTAGATGAGCGCGCTGGCGAGGGGGAAGTGGAAGCGTCCGTCGAAGACGAAGATGCCGTTCTGGATGAAGGCGGTGGGGCGCTGGTAGTGGAGCGCGGCGTAGGGGTTGAGGGTGTCGGAGCCGGCCTCAAACCAGTTGAGGTCGCCGGCGCTGATGAGGACGGGGCCGTCGATGACGGGCGGGACGGGGAGACGGAGGTCGTTGTAGAGGGTATCGGGGGTGGGCAGGAGGCGGCAGGGGATGCCGTAGTCCTGGGGGAGGACGAAGGGGGTGACGAAGTAGGCGATCCAGCAGTTCTGGATGTGGCGTTGGTTGAGATAGGCGCTGGTGGCGATGAGCTGCTGGCCCCAGTCGGTGTTGGAGTCGGTGAGGTAGCGGTAGGTCTGGGTGGGCCCGCCCCAGGCCTCGTTGGCGTAGCTGATGTAGTTGGGCGCGGCGTGGACGGTAGTGGCGATGTGCGCGGCGAGCAGTAGAACGATGACGGTGGCCCAGGCGCGGCCGCGCTGCAGCAGGGCTGCGGCACCGGCGCCGCAAAGGACGCAGGTGAAGACCCACAGAGGCAGGATGTGGCGTGCGCCGATGTTGAGGTGGGAGGACATCGCGACGATGAGATAGAGCGTGGGTGGAAGCGTGAGAAAGAGCAGAGCGTGGCGGCGGTGGCTGAGCCAGCCGCGCGCGGCGGTGAAGGCGGTGAGCAGCAGCAGGGCCAGCATGGCGAGGGTGGTCTTGATGGTGAAGAGGATAGGGAAGTAGTACCAGAGGCCGTGCTCGTAGACCTTGCCGAAGAAGTAGCTGGGCATGCCGTTGGCCATGGAGCGGACGTCGGCGAGGCCGTAGAGATAGCTTTCGGGCAGAAGGTGGAGGCGGGCGGCGAGGAGGATGCCGCGGGCCTCATGCGGGGCGAGGGGAAGGACGTAGCCGGTGAGGGTGGGGGCAAGGGCGAGGCCGGCGGGGCGCGCGGCGTAGCGGAAGCCGTAGAACGCCCACAGCACGGTGACGGCCACGAGCACGATCACGGCGAGGGCGCCGGCGAGGCGGAGGGTGGCCTTTGCGGCGGTGGCGGGGGTGCGGCGCCAGGCTTCCATGGCTACAACGGCGAGCAGCAGGACGACCATCGGCAGAAGCAGTACGGTGGAGTGCTTGGCGGCGAGGGCGAGACCGCCGGCGAGGCCGACGACGAGCAGGCGCAGGGGCGTGGGGCGCTGCACCCATCGCCAGAGAGCGTAGATCGTGGCGAAGAGGGTGCCGCTGGCGGCCATGTCGGTGGTGACGTAGGCGCTGTGGGCGAGCAGGTTGGGCTCAAAGCAGAAGAGCAGCAGAGCGAACAGGCCTGCGGCAGGGCTGAACATCTCGGTGGCGGCGGCGAAGACGAGCAGCGCGGTGGAGAGGCCGAGGATGCCGGCGGCGAGGCGGGCGCGGAGGACGAGCGTCTGCGCGGTGTAATGGCCGCCGTTGGCCGGGCCGTTGCGGAAGAGGAGCTCGCGGCCGTCGAGGTAGGCCTCGGTCTTGAAGAAGCGTCCTTGCAGCGCGGGGACGTGCAGTGGAAGGCCCAGCAGGGGGAGCGTGCCGAGCATCTTGACCAGGGGCGGGTGCTCGGGGTTGAGGCCGTAGTCGTGGGTGTGCCAGATCTGGTAGCCGGCGAAGATGTGGTCGTCCTCGTCCCAGGTGAGGGACTGGCCGCCGATGGCGTGGAGCACCTGCGCGGCGTAGACGGCGAGCAGCAGAAGGACGGCGGCGCTGCGCCAGCGCTTCGAACGAAAGAGTGGCTGCAACGTGGGGGCGGCCTCCTTGCCAGTGCAGAGAAGGGTAACCGAAGCGCGGCTGTGCGGGCTAGAATACGCAGCAGAGAGGGACGAAGCAGGACGACCTGGACTTACTTATCCCAGAAGTCAAAAGGCTGAAGGAAGTTCATTGCGGGTGAGAGTTTCAAGCCTTGGCCGCCGGCCAGGCTTTGCGGTCGATTTCGAAGACGTCTTTCGTGGTGGTGTAGCCGCCGGCGCCAGCCATGCGGCCGATGAGGCGGAGCTGGGTGGTGTCGACGTGCAGGCGGGCGCGGTCGAGAAAGGCGGACGCGCGGACGTGGGCGTAGAGGACCCTGGCAAGGACGATGGTGCTGCTGCCGCCGGGTTCGATCTGCTGCCAGAGTTGACACTCCAGCGCGACCGGCGAGCCGGCGATGCGGGGGACGTTGACGAGAGTGCAGGGGGCCATTTCGAGGCCGGCGAGCTGGGTCTCGTCGGTGCCGCGCGGGGCGTTGGTGGCGGTGAGGTTCATCGCCTGGGCGAGATCTTCGGGCACGAGGTTGATGACGAACTCGCCGGTGGCGCGGAGGTTGGCGAGGGTGTCTTTCCCTTCGCGATCAGGCGCAGAGGAGAAGCCGATGGCGACGATGGGCGGGTCGCTGGCGAGGATGTTGAAGAAGGAGAAGGGCGCGGCGTTGACGCGGTGCCCGGCGTCGCGGGAGACGATCCAGGCGATGGGGCGGGGCAGGATCGTGGCGGCGAGGAGTTTGTAGACGTCGCCTTTGGGCATGACGGCGAGGTCGAAGTGGGCAAAGCCGCCGGCGGTGGAGATGGGGGCTGAGGTGGCGACGTCGGCGGAGCTGGGCATGAGGCCAGTGTATCGTGCGGGTGGATGCCGGAAGGCTCGCCGAAGGGACAGAAATCCTGCTCGTTCAAGCGAAGTAAGGGGGTCTCTCCACTGCGCTTGTACCCCAACGGACAGAGAACGTCCGCCGGGGACCCCGCTTGCACCCCAACGGACAGAGAACGTCCGCCGGGGACCCCGCCTACGCTCCGGTCGAGATGACAGCGTTTTCTGCTGGCAAGTGATGGAGGAAGTGCTACGCCTGTGGGGCTTCGGCGGGGAGGGAAAGGAGGTCGGCGGTCGCTTCGGACTCGGCGAGGATGGCGGCGGGGGTTTCGGCGATTTGAGCCATGGTGACGGCTTCGCCGTGGGCGGTGGCGGCTTCGCCGTGGGCCTTCAAAGCCTGGTCGAGCGCGGCGGAGGCAGCGGCGACCTGGGCTTCGGGTGAGTCCATGGCGGCGACCGCGGCCACGGCGCTGGGAATGCCGGCGGGCATGCGCTTGAGCTGGAAGCAGCTGCGGCAGAGCACGGGGCGGCCCTGGGTGGGTTTGAAGGGCACGGTGGTTTCAATGCCGCAGGCTGAGCACTCGGTGCGGGTCTCTGTGCGGGAGAGGGGAAGGGCGGCGGGTGCCGCGCCCTCGGCGGCGGCTTCGACGCGGCCGAGACCAGCGCGCTTTGCCTTGCAGAGCTTGCAGCGCTTGGGGTCATTCTTGAATTGTTTGTCGTGGAAGAACAGCTGTTCGCCGGCAGTAAAGACAAAATCATTGCGGCAGTCGGAGCATTTCAGAAAACGGTCCACAAATTCCATTGCGCCCTCTCCCAAATCGTGCGGGATAAGGCTTCAAGCGTGGCCCGGTTCTGTTGGAATCGTACCCGGGAACTCACGTTCAAGCCTGTTCGTGCTTTTTTTACTCTGCGGGGCCCAGTTTTTGTGCTGATCTATTCGTGCTGCTCTATCGGGGCTTCATGCTCTGCTGCGCGGATTTGGAATGATTTTCGCTGGTCCAAGGTCCGGCGTACAGGAAGACGATGCCAGTCGCATCCTCTTCCTGTACGCGGCGTTGGTCTGTTCGGTGGGAACGTTCGGGGCGACATTCCGGCCACGAAGTGTTCCACTTTTGAAATCGCCGGGATCGCCTGACTTGTTCTTAACGTACGAAGACTTAGCCTGCGCTCACCGGGTTGTTGTCACTGATAGGTACTAAGTTTGCGTTACCTGAAGCATCCGCTCTCCCTCCGGGGCTAAAGCCCGCGGAAGTTGGTGGCGGTTTGCCGGCGGGGCTGAAGCCCCGCCCTTTCAAAGCAAGAGCTGTCAGCTATTGAAAGCAAGACTTACCTCAGAGGTTCGCTTCGTCCTGTTCCTTGCGGACGAACTAGTCCTGTTCCTTGCGGACTTTCTTCCGGTTGCGCTTGCGTGCCAACGCTTCCTTCACGCGCTTCTTCTCACCGGGCTTCAGGTAAAAAGAGTGACGCTTGACTTCCTTGATGATGTCCTCGGTCTGCACCTTGCGCTTGAAACGGCGCAGGGCGTTCTCCAGGGGTTCACCTTCCTGCACTCGAACTTCTGCCAAAGGAAATACACCTCCAAACCTGCCCAAATGGCTCACCTTTCATCATAGCTGCCGGAGCGGCGTTGCGACACAGATAATTCCGGGAAAAGGCTTACACTTGCCGTATGTTGCGAGCCTTTCTAGGTCGTCTGCCGACGGTTCCGGCCAGCGCGTATGTGGACGCTTCGGCGCAGGTGCTGGGGGATGTGACGCTGGGCGAGCTGAGTTCGGTGTGGATGAACGCCGTGCTGCGCGGGGACGTGCACAGTATTCGCATCGGCGCACGGAGCAATGTGCAGGACTGCGTGGTGTTGCACGGGATGAAGGGGCTGTATCCGGTGATTGTGGGCGACGGCTGCACCATCGGGCACAATGCGACCGTGCACGGCTGCGTGCTGGAGGATGATGTGCTGGTGGGCATGGGCGCGATCGTGCTGAACGGAGCGCACATTGGCGCGGGGAGCATTCTGGCGGCGGGAACGGTGATTCCGGAGCGGATGGTGGTGCCGCCGGGGAGCCTGGTCGCGGGGGTTCCGGGTAAGGTGCGGCGCGAGACTACGGTGGAGGACATGGAGAGCATCCGGCAGTATGCGGAGAATTATGTGGAGTACACGCGGGTGTATCTGGCGGGAGCGGCGGGGTGAGGGCGGCTTAGTGCGCGGTGTTCTTCTTGATCGTCTCGCGCAGTTCGAGGTTGATATCCAGGGCCTTCTGGACGCCGGAGTCCAACATGCGGAGCCAGTCGCTGGCGGGCTCTTTGAGCTCGGCCATGCCGAGCAGGTAGCTGGTCTGGACGATGACTTCAAGGGCGTTGGAGAGATCGTGGGCGAGGCGGCGCATCTCGATAGCGAGCTCTTCGGGAATGTGGGGTGCGGGAGTATCGGCCACGATGCGGACAGTGTATCGCGTAGCGAAGGGGTTGAGGTAACCGGCCGGGACGTGCGCTATCGGCGCCTGAGTCCAAGGAACGGAGGCGTGCAAGCGAAGTTTGGGTCGATGCAGGTCAGGCCCGCTGCCGGAGTCGATTGCGGATTGACACCGCAAGGCCACAATGGGAGACTAGGGATATACGGTTTCCCGTCCGCGCTTTGTGCGAATGTGAAGTGAGCCGAAATGGCGGAATTGGCAGACGCGCGTGGTTCAGGTCCACGTTCTCGCAAGGGAGTGGAGGTTCGAGTCCTCTTTTCGGCACCAGAGATTGTTGGGCAAACGGCGTGGCTGCGGCTGCGCCGTTTTTGTTTAAGTGCAGGGAGTGGGGAACAGGGGACAGGGAATAGAAGATGGCCAGGCGGGCTGCATTGTCCGCTGCCGGGTGTGATGTGTATGCTTCGCACAAGCCCCGTTTTTGCAGGAGACTCCGCCTTGTTACGCTTATCGATCCATTCGATTTCCCGCCTCACAGCCGTGCTGCTGAGCGCTTCCATGTGTGTGGGTGTTGAGGCGCAGCAGAAGGCGCCGGCCGCCGCCGCGGCGGTGCCGCAGCCATTGACCTCGATGCCGTACTCGCCCTCGCTGGATGTGACGAGCCTGGACCGCAGCGTGAATCCGTGTGTCGACTTTTACAAGTTCAGCTGCGGGGGCTGGCAGGAGAACAACCCCATTCCGGCAGACCAGGCGAGCTGGAGCGTGTACGCAAAGCTGGCCAACGCGAACCAGCAGTTTCTGTGGGGGATTCTGGAGGACGACGCCAAGGGCGGCCGCGACCGCAGTGCGACCCAGCAGAAGATTGGCGACTATTACGAGAGCTGCATGAATACTGCGGCGATCGATAAGGCGGGCGACGAGCCGGTGTTGAGTGCGCTGGCGCGCATTGCCGGGTTCAAGACGCGCGAAGATCTGTTTGCGGCCATCCCAACGCTGCACCACACCATGATGGGGAGTTTCTTCTTCAACTCCGGCACGACGCAGGATGCGATTGATTCGTCGTTGATCGTTGCGAGCGTGGACGCGGGCGGGCTGGGGCTGCCGGACCGCGACTACTACCTGAAAACGGATGCGCACAGCGTGCAGATCCGCGGCGAATACTCGGACTACATCCAGCAATTGCTGATGCTGGCGGGTGAGAATGCTGAGCAGGCGAAGGGGGATGCAGATTCGATTCTGCGCATCGAGACCAACCTTGCGACGGCTTCCCTGACCAGAGTGGAGCGGCGCGATCCGCACAATCTGTACCACATGATGGCGGTGACCGAGCTGCAAGCGCTGCTGCCGGAGATCGACTGGGCGAATTACTTTGCGGTGCAGGGGGCGCGCGGACTGCAGAAGGCAAACGTCGAGCAGCCGGCGTTTCTCAAGGCGGTGAATGCGGAGCTTAACTCGGAGCCGCTGGAGGCGCTGCGGGCGTACCTGACCTTCCATGCGCTGACGGCTGCGGCACCGTACCTGGCGAAGCCGTTTGCGGAGTCGAACTTTGCGTTCTACTCGACGACGCTGCGCGGGGTGCCGCAGATGCCGCCGCGCTGGAAGACGTGCGTGCGCGGCGTGGACCGTAACCTGGGCGAGGCGCTAGGGCAGGAGTTTATCCGCCGGACGTTCTCGCTGGACACCAAGGACAAGGTGCAGACGATGACCGTGCAGATCGAGGCGGCCATGCAGAAGGAGATCGAAGGGCTGGACTGGATGAGCCCGGAGACCAAGGTGGAGGCGCTGCGCAAGCTGCATGCGATCCGCAACAAGATTGGCTACCCGGAGCGCTGGCGCGACTACTCGGCGCTGGAGGTGAAGCCGGATGACTATTTCGGCAACGTGCTGCGCGCGCACCGGTTTGAAGATGCGCGCCAGTGGCGCAAGCTGGGCAAGCCCGTGGACCGCAATGAGTGGGGCATGACACCGCCCACGGTGAACGCGTACTTCGACCCGCAGATGAACGACATCAACTTTCCGGCGGGCGTGCTGCAACCGCCGCTGTATGACCCCAAGCTGGACGACGCGCCCAACTACGGCAACACCGGCGCGACGATTGGCCATGAACTGACGCATGCGTTCGACGACGAGGGGCGGCAGTTCGATGCGCTGGGCAACCTGCGCGACTGGTGGACGCCGGCGGACGCGAAGGGCTTTGAAGAACGCATCCAGTGCGTGCGCGACCAGTACGCCGGCTACACGGTGGTGGACGACATCCACATCAACAGCAAGCTGACCAGCGGCGAGGATGTGGCTGACCTGGGCGGCACGCTGCTGGCGTATATCGCCTGGAAGAAGCAGATTGAGAGGCCGGACACGCCGCTGGCGTCGCTGGCGGTGATTGATGGATTTACGCCGGAGCAGCGGTATTTCGTCGGCATGGCGCAGTGGGCGTGCGAGAACAACCGGCCGGAGGACCAGCGGCTGCATGCGGCGACGGACCCGCACTCGCCGGGGTTTGCGCGGATCAACGGCGTGGTGAGCAACTTGCCGGAGTTTCAGAAGGCCTTCGGGTGCAAGGCCGGCCAGCCGATGGTGCATACGCCGACGTGCAAGGTCTGGTAGAGCTTGCACGAGACGCACATAGGTTCCGTGTAGACTGGTTTGCGATTCACGGGCCAGCTTGTACTCATTTTGATACCGGAGTCATCCATGGAAGTCTCTCTTCTCAAGCGGTCTATCGCCGAGTTCTTCGGCACCTTTTGGCTGGTGTTTGGTGGTTGCGGCGCAGCCATCTTTGCGGCGGCGTTTCCGAATACGGGCATTGGCTTTGTGGGCGTGGCGCTGGCCTTTGGGCTGACCGTGCTGACGATGGCGTATGCCATCGGGCATATCTCCGGCTGCCATCTGAACCCGGCGGTGACGCTTGGGCTGGTGGCGGGGCGGCGGTTTCCGGCCAGGGAGATTCTGCCGTACTGGCTGGCGCAGGTGTGTGGCGGCGCGGCCGCGGCGGGTGTGCTGTATGTGATCTTCACGGGCAAGGAAACGTGGGACATTGGCGGCTTTGCGGCGAATGGATATGGCGCGCACTCGCCGGGTGGCTACAACCTGGTGGCGTGCCTGCTGGCCGAGGTGCTGCTGACGTTCTTCTTCCTGGTGGTGATCCTGGGGTCGACCGACCAGCGCGCGGCCAAAGGCTTTGCGCCGCTGGCGATTGGGTTCTGCCTCACGCTGATACACCTGATCGGAATCCCGATCACGAACCTGTCGGTGAACCCGGCGCGCTCCACCGGCCCGGCGCTGGTGGTGGGCGGCTGGGCGTTGCAGCAGTTGTGGCTGTTCTGGGTGGCACCGCTGGTGGGCGCGGCGCTGGCCGGTGTTTTCTACCAGGGCGTACTGGCCGAGCATGAGACGCCGCCGGTGGTGGAGAAGCCCGTCACCTATTCCGCTCCCGCGTAGGTCTGGCCTCGCCATCCGAGCCCTCGGAGACCCAGTCTCCGGGGGCTTTTTCCTGCGTGCCGATGTCTGCCCGAAAGGGGTGGCAAGTGCTGGAATGGCGACTGGGCGAGCCCCATTTCCACGCTCGGAAGGGGCGCTCCGCGTGTTATACTTGGGAGTCAAGAAAAGCGGCCAATCGCCAGTATTTTCAAGGGTTTTGGAGCTTTTCAAGTGACTCGGCCTTCTACCCCCGCAGCTGCTGTTTTGAACCTGCCTTTGCAGCCCAAATTGGAGCGTCCCTTTCGTGCCTGAAGACATTACCCCCGCAACCTCTGCCGCCCAGCCAGCTCCGCCCGCACCGGGCACCTATACAGGTGAAAACATCACCATCCTGGAGGGCCTTGCGGCCGTCCGCCTGCGCCCGGCCATGTACATCGGGTCGACGGGCGAGCAGGGGCTGCATCACCTGGTGTATGAGGTGGTGGACAACTCGGTGGACGAGGCGCTGGCCGGCCATGCGAGCAAGATCGATGTAACGATCCACGTGGACAACTCCATTACCGTCGTCGACGACGGGCGCGGCATCCCGGTGGACAACAAGACGCTGCCTACGGGCGAGACCATGCCCGCGGTGCAGGTGGTGCTCACCATGTTGCACGCCGGCGGCAAGTTTGACGCAAGTAACTACAAGGTGTCTGGCGGGCTGCACGGCGTGGGTGTGAGCTGTGTGAACGCGCTGAGCGAAGAGTTCGACGTGGAGATCTGGCGCGACGGCCATGCCTGGGAGATGGACTACTCCAAGGGTGACCCGATCAGCGAGTTGCGGAAGATGGGACCGAGCAAGCGGCGCGGGACCAAGATCCACTTCCTCCCCGACAAGAGCATCTTCACCGTCACCGAGTACAA
>CAMQQG010000004.1:0-16820 GCA_947034895.1 Rhytidiadelphus loreus
GAATGCGTTGTCCACGGCGATGCAGCGGCTGTCTTCCGGATTGCGCGTCAACAGCTCGAAGGACGATGCCGCGGGTCTGGCCATCGCCGAGCGCATGAACAGCCAGGTGCGCGGCGGCAACGTCGCCATCCGCAACGCGAACGACGGCATCTCGCTGTCGCAGACCGCCGACAGCGCACTCGCGTCAGTCGGCGGCGACTTGCAGCGGATGCGGGAACTTGCGGTCCAGGCCCGCAATTCCACCAACACCACAGCCGACAAGATCTCGCTCGACCAGGAGTTCCAGCAGCTCACGGCCGAAGTGAAGCGGGTGCTCAACGGCACGACGTTCAACGGCAAGAGCATCCTGGGCGCCGACGCCGGCACCCTGACGTTCCAGATCGGCCCGAACACGACGGTCGACGACACGATCGCGATCGCCACGACGAACATGACGACGAATCCGTCGCTCACGGCAGTCACCGGCACGTCGGCGACGACCGTCGAAGCGTCGATGGACCCGAATATCCCGAACCAGGTGGCACGCTACCTGGCGGCGGTGTCGACGGCCAACGCCGTGTCGCTCACCGCACCTGCCGGCTCGTCGAGCACGGCGACCGGCACGGCGGCGTCGAACGCCACCGGCATCGCGCTGATCATCGACCACATCGATGCGGCGCTCACCACGATCAACGACACGCGCGCCACCTTCGGCGCGACGCAGAACCGTTTCGATCAGGTGATCGCCAACCTGCAGAGCTCGGTCGAGAACCAGTCCGCGGCCCGCAGCCGAATCATGGACGCCGACTTCGCGACGGAAACGGCGAACCTGTCACGCGCCCAGATCCTGCAGCAGGCCGGCAACGCCATGGTCGCGCAGGCGAACCAGCAGCCTCAGCAAGTGCTCAAGCTGCTGCAAGGCTGATCGCGACGCGCGCGCTGCCGCCCTGGCAGCGCGCCGCCGCGGCGTCGGCGCGCCTTACCGGCCTTCCCAATGGCCCTGGTGCAGGCGCCAGCCGTCGTCGGCGCGCACCCAACGGTGGGGCACCCAGCGCTGGCCCGGCCGACCGGCTTCCCAGTGGCCAGGTCGCCATTCGTGGCGGCCGCCGTTCCAGCCCCAGTAGCCACCCAGCCAGATATAGCCTGGCTGCGGCGCATAGCCGATGATTTCCTCCTGCGGCGGCGGCGGTGCGACCTGGATCGGCGCCTCGACCACATACGCAGGGCGATAGGGCCGAGGCGGCGCGACGATGCAGCCGCTGGCGAGCAGACTGGCCGCGAGCGCGGTCGCCAGGGCGATGAGCGGACGGCGGCGGGGATGCGTGGTCATGGCGGTTCCTGTAGGGATCGATCCGCATTGAACGAACCGGCGCGTGCGCTCGCCGACCGCCGACAAATTTTTACGCGCCTGGGGGCGCCCGGCATGCCGTCTGCCAACACTGTCGACATCCGCCGACCCTCCGGTAGTCCGCAGTCTTAGGCGAGAGACCGGAGGCGGCAGCGAACATCTCGCCCGCATCCAGGAGCTCCCTTGAAGAAGACCACCGCGACGAAGACCCCCAAAGCCGCAGCACGCAACACCTCCAGCGCCCCGGCCCACCCCGGACAGGACGCGACCGGCGACAGGCTCGCCGCGCGCATGGCCGGCGTCCAGGCGCTGGTCGCCGAGATGCCGTTCAACCCGAACAAGGCACTCGATTTCGGCGACGACGGCGCCGTGTCGCCACCCGCCGGTGCCACGGCCACGCCGTCGTCGCCCGACGTGAGCGCCGGCACGCTGTCGGAGACGAACGGATCGGCCAAAACGGGCAGCGGCACGCCGCCGATCGGCACCAACGCGACCATCGGCAGCCTGGACCGGGTGCGCGCCGACGCGACGGGACAAGTGCTGACGACCAACCAGGGTGTCGCCATCGCCGACAACCAGAACTCGCTGAAAGCCGGACTGCGCGGGCCGGCGCTGCTCGAGGACTTCATCCTCCGCGAAAAGATCACCCACTTCGACCATGAGCGCATTCCGGAGCGCATCGTCCATGCCCGCGGATCGGCGGCGCACGGCTATTTCGAGGCGTATGGCGGCATCGGCCAGTACACCAAGGCGTCGTTGTTCGCCGACGCCGGCAAGCGCACGCCGGTGTTCGTGCGCTTCTCGACCGTGGCCGGCGAGCGCGGCTCGGCCGACACGGCGCGCGACGTGCGCGGCTTCGCCGTCAAGTTCTATACCGACGAAGGCAACTGGGATCTGGTCGGCAACAACATCCCGGTGTTCTTCATCCAGGACGCGATGAAGTTTCCCGACCTGATCCACGCCGTCAAGCCCGAACCGCACAACGCGATTCCCCAGGCGGCGTCTGCGCACGACACCTTCTGGGACTTCGCCTCGCTGAGCCCCGAGTCGGCGCACATGCTGCTGTGGCAGATGTCCGACCGCACCCTGCCACGCAGCTACCGCATGATGCAGGGCTTCGGCGTGCACACCTTCCGGCTCGTTAATGCGGCCGGCCAGTCGCACTTCGTCAAGTTCCACTGGAAGCCGCTCGAAGGCACGCACTCGCTGGTGTGGGACGAGGCGGTGAAGATCTCCGGCGCCGACCCCGACTTCCACCGCCGCGACCTGTGGGAGGCGATCGAGGCAGGGGCCTGTCCGGCCTGGGAATTCGGTCTGCAGATCTTCACCGAGCAAGATGCCGAGTCGTTCAGTTTCGACGTGCTCGACGCCACCAAGCTGATCCCGGAAGAGCTGGTGCCGGTGATCCCGGTCGGCCGCATGGTGCTCGACCGCAATCCCGACAACTTCTTCGCGGAGACCGAGCAGGTGGCGTTCTGCACGGCGCACGTGGTGCCGGGCATCGACTTCAGCAACGACCCGCTGCTGGCCGGCCGCAACTTCTCCTATCTCGACACGCAACTGTCGCGGCTCGGCGGCCCGAACTTCCACGAGATTCCGATCAACTCACCGATCGTGCCTGTGGCGAACAACCAGCGCGACGGCATCCACCGCCAGGCGATCCACCGCGGTCGCGTGTCCTATGAACCGAACTCGCTCGGCGGCGGCTGCCCGTTCCAGGCGGGTGCGGGCAAGGGCTTCATCTCCTTCCCGGAGCCGGTGCAAGGCGACAAGGTGCGCGGCAAGCCGGAGAAGTTTGCCGACCACTACACCCAGGCGACGTTGTTCTACGAAAGCCAGAGCGCCGTCGAGCAGGCCCACATCGCCGGGGGCTTCCGCTTCGAGCTGAGCAAGCTCACGGTGCCGGCCATCCGCGAGCGCGTGCTGTCGCTGCTGGTCAACGTGTCGCCGGCGCTTGCGGAGGCGGTCGCCGAAGGCCTCGGCATGGAGGTGCCCGCTGCGATGCCGCGGGTGCTGGAGCAACCGGCGATGCCGGAGATCACCACGTCTGCCGCACTCTCGCTGATGGCGTTGCCCGGCGACGGCGGAATCCGCACGCGCAAGATCGCGATCCTCGTCGCGCCTGGCGTGGACGGCGCCTCGATCACCGCCCTGCAGTCGGCGTTGCTCGACGCCGGCGCCGTGCCGCGGCTGGTCGGCGCGCGCCTCGGCAGCATCGCCGCCAGCGACGGCTCGACGCTCGAGATCGATGCGTCGATGGAGAACTCGCCGCCCGTGCTGTTCGACGCGCTCGTGCTGCCCGACGGCGCAGACGCCGTGAAACTGCTGATGCGTTATGGCCAGACGGCCGAGTTCGTCGAGAACCAGTACCGGCACTGCAAAACGATCCTGGCGCTCGGCGCGTCGAGCGCGTTGCTGGAGCGGGCCGGCATCTCGGCGACGCTGCAGAACGGCGAACCCGATCCGGGCCTGCTGGCCGGCGCGTCGAACGACATCGACGCCCTCGCCACGCGGTTCATCGCCGCGGTCGGCGCGCACCGCCATTTCGCACGGGAGATGGACCCGCCGATGGTTTGACCGTCGGCAACTCAGCGCCGTTGCCGTCGTCGACCCACCTCTTTGGAGGGTGGCGCGACGGCAACCGCGTCGCGGACCATGGACTCTTCCGACACATCGAGGAGAGGGGTCATGGCGGGTGGCAAGGACGCCGGGAGCAATCAGACTCGCTACGCCCGCAAGGAGCGCTCAACAGGTGTCTTCGACGCCATGGACGGCCCAGGTTGGCACACCTCGACCTGGGACTTGCAGCATGGCCTCGACGTGCGCGAGGGACCGCCGGAAGACGCGCTGCCCGGCGAGCTGCTGATGGCCTATTTCGTCACGCAAGGCGTCGGCGATTGAACGCCGACACACCGCTCTCAGCCGGCGTCGCCGCCGCCTTCGGGGCCTTTCACCCGGCCTTCGCCAGCGACGTGCGCGCCGGTTCGAAGCAGCGTGTCACGGTTGGCCTCCACGGCGCGCTGCACGATCGGCAAGAGCAATGCCGCCTGCTGCTCGTCGATCAAACGGCACAGGTCGGCGCGCATCGACGGCGCCCAGAACAAGCGCAGATGACTCGCGATGTCCTGCTCGGCCTTCTGCACATCGCCCTGGGTCTCGAAGAACGTCCCGATCTGGTTGGCCATCACGACCAATGGTTGTTCACTGCTCACGACACGTACTCCGGTCCGCACTCAACCGGCATTATCTTCCGGCGGTCGCTGCAGCGGACAGGGGCGGCGAGGCAACGAACCTCGTCTCGTCGATGTGCGCGGGCATCCCGTTTGCCGACCACTGCGCAACGCCGCTCGCAGCGCTCGCTGCAACACCCTCATGCAACGAAGTTTCTCTCCGGGCGACGCCTGGCCGGAGTGCCTGTGAGCTTGCGCATCGCGCTCATCAGCGAGCATGCCTCGCCCCTCGCCGGCATCGGCGGGGTGGATTCGGGCGGACAGAACATCTATGTCGCCGAGGTGGCCAAGTCGCTGGCGGCGGCAGGTCACCGTGTCGACGTGTTCACCCGGCGTGACGACGCGTCGCTGCCGGCCGTGGTCGACTTGCGCCCAGGCGTGCGGGTCATCCACATCCCGGCAGGACCGCCGCGGTTCGTCCCGAAAGAAGAGCTGTTGGCGCACATGCCCGCCTTCGCGCGCGGCATGGAGCGCCTGGTTCGCAACAGCGTCGCGTACGACGTGGTGCACGCCAACTTCTTCATGTCGGGCATGGTCGCGGAGCGGCTGCAACAGCGGCTCGGTCTGCCGTTCGTGATCACCTTCCACGCCCTCGGCCTCGTTCGCCAGCAGCACCAGCCGGCGTCCGATGCGTTTCCGCCGGCACGCATCGAGATCGAGCGACGCCTGGTGCGATCGGCCGACGCCGTCATCGCCGAATGTCCGCAGGACGCCGACGACCTCGCCCAGCTGTACGGGGCGCACCCCGACCGGCTCGTCATGGTGCCGTGCGGCTATTCCGCCGATGAGTTTGCCCCCGGCTCGAAGGCCGTGGCGCGAGCGCGACTCGGCCTGGCAGCGGACGACTTCGTCGTGCTGCAGCTCGGCCGGCTGGTGCCGCGCAAGGGCATCGACAACGTGATCCGGGCCCTGGCGCATCTGCCGAACGCCGTGCCGGCCCGCCTGCTCGTCGTCGGCGGCGACAGCCCCACGCCGGATTCGGTGCGCACGCCGGAGATCGCGCGGCTGTCGCAGGTGGCGCACGACTGTGGCGTGGCCGACCGCGTCCGCTTCGTCGGCCAGCGCCGGCGGGGCGAGCTGCGTCACTTCTACGCTGCGGCCGACGTGTTCGTCACCACGCCGTGGTACGAGCCGTTCGGCATCACGCCACTGGAGGCGATGGCTTGCGGCACACCGGTGATCGCGAGCGACGTCGGCGGCTTGCGCTATTCGGTGGCCGACGGCGTGTCGGGCTTTCTCGTGCCGCCCAGAGCGCCCGAGGTGCTGGCCGAGAAGTTGGCGTTGTTGCACGCGCATCCGCTGCAGGCGGCGGCGTTCGGCCGGGCCGGTCTGCAACGTGCCCGTGCGATGTTCACCTGGGAGCAGGTGTCCCGACAGCTCACGGCGGTGTACGAGCGCGTCTGCCGGCCGGCGAGATCTCCGATCGCGTCGACACTGGGCGGCTGGGTCGCTCGCACGTCGGGGCCGGCCGTCGGTGTCGACACCCGGCGCCTGGCCGTGCACGGTGCGTTGCCGTCGTCCGCGATCGGGGCCGCCGGATGACGTCGCTGCCGCTGATGTCGGCGTCTGCCAGCGCGGCGGCCCGGCCGCGTCGGCGGGCCGTGTTCATCGACAAGGACGGCACGCTGGTCGAGAACGTGCCCCACAACGTCGATCCCGCGCTGCTGCGATTCACCCCGCATGCGGTCGAGGGACTGTCGCTGCTGCAACAGCGTGGCTATGCGCTGGTCGTGGTCACGAACCAGCCGGGCATCGCCCTGGGTTTGTTCGACCGTGCGGCGCTCGTGCGCTTGGAAAGTGCCCTCGTCGCGCTGCTGCGGCAAGGCGGCGTCACGCTCGACGGCTTCTATGCCTGCCCGCATGCGCCGAGTGATACGCCGCTGGCCGCCGGTTGCGCCTGTCGCAAGCCAGCGCCCGGGCTGCTGCGCCAGGCGGCCGTGGCGCTGTCGCTCGACCTCGACCAGTCGTGGATGGTGGGCGACATCCTCGACGACGTGGAAGCGGGGGCGCGTGCCGGTTGCCGCTCGATCCTGCTCGACGTGGGCAACGAGACGGTGTGGCGCCGGTCGCCGCTGCGCACGCCGACCTCGGTGCAACCCGACCTGCTCGCTGCCGCGCGCCACATCGTCGACGGGGCCGATGGAGCGTCCGACGCGGTGGCGGGCGGGCAAGGTGCGGCAGCCCGCGCCGGGAGTGACGACGCACCCGTCGTCGGTCGATTCGACGTGTCGGGTGACACGTCGGCAGCCGCCACGTCACGGTCGCACCCGCGCGGCGTCCCGCGCCTGCCGACGCCCCTGTCGCACGGGGCGACGAGCGTGCGACCGTGGTCTGGCCTCGTCCGTCCGTCGGGCGCCGCATGACCGCGCCGGCGCTGCAGCCCGCTGCCGACGCCTGGCGCGATGTCCGCCGCGTGCTCGCCGTGCGGCTGGACAACCTCGGCGATCTGCTGATGACCACGCCGGCATTGGCCGCGCTCGAGCGCCATGGCGACAGGCGGATCACGCTGCTCGGCTCGCGCTCCGCCGTGGCAGCGCTGCCGCACCTGCCCATGCTCGACGACGCCATCGCCTACGACGCACCCTGGACCAAGGCAGCCGAGGGCGCCGACCGCCCGACCGGCGACGACCGCGCCTTGATCGACCGGCTCGTCGCAGGGCAGTTCGACGCCGCGGTGATCTTCACGGTCGCCACGCAGAGCGCGTTGCCGGCCGCCCTGCTCTGCCGTCTCGCGGGCATCCCGCTGCGCCTCGCGCACAGCCGCGAGAACCCGTACGACCTGCTCACGCACTGGGTCGCCGAACCCGATGCGGTGGCCGACGGCATGCGCCACGAGGTGGTGCGTCAACTCGACCTGGTCGGCTCGGTCGGCGACACCACCGAAAGCGATCACCTGCGGTTCCGGTTCGGGCTCGGCGACGCGCTCTCGATGTTCGACAAGCTGGTCCGCGCGGGCGTCGCCGAGCGGACGCCCTACATCGTCGTCCACCCCGGCGCGACGGCCGCATCGCGCCGATATCCTGCCGAGCGCTATGCCGCCGCGGCCGACCTGATCGTCGACCGGACCGGATGCCAGGTGGTGTGGAGCGGCGGTGCGGACGACGCGGCGCTGATCGAGGCGGCGCGTGGTGCGATGCGCCATCCCGGCGTGTCGCTCGCAGGGCGACTGACGCTCGGCGAACTCGGCGCGTTGATCGGTGGGGCCAGCCTGCTGCTCGCCAACAACAGCGCGCCGGCGCACCTCGCGGCGGCGCTGAACACGCCGGTCGTCGTGCTCTATGCGCTGACGAATCCACAACACACGCCGTGGGCTGCGCCGGCACGCGTCCTGAACCATGACGTGTCCTGCCGGCACTGCCTGAAGAGCAGCTGCCCCGAGCGGCACCACCTCTGCCTGCTCGGCGTGCCGGCCGCAGCCGTCGCCGATGCCGCACTCGACCTGCTGCGAAGGGTGGACACCCTGTCCCCACCGTCGCCGCAGTGGTTGTCGCGGCGCCGTGGCGTGGTCGACACGGCGAACCTTGTCGCCCAGCCGCAGCACGCGGACGCATCGACCATTCACGGCGCACGATTCGTCCCATGATCACACTCGGCATCAACGCGGCGTTCCACGATTCCTCCGCCGCGCTCGTCATCGACGGCCAGCTCGTCGCGGCCTCCGAAGAAGAGCGCTACAGCCGCATCAAGCACGCCAAGCGGCCGGTGCCGTTCAGCGTGTGGGAACTGCCGTTCAACGCGATCGACGATTGCCTGCGCCAGGCCGGCCTCACGCTCGCCGACGTCGACCATGTGGCCTACAGCTACAACCCGGCGCATTTCCTGCGCGGTCGACGGCCGGACGCACCGCTCGTGCTGCCGCCTGCCCCGCCGCTGCGCGACGGCCGTCCGACGCCGGCGTCCTCGGTGCCGACCGACGGTGAACGCGCCTGGGACAACCCCTGGGACCCGCTCTTCCTCGCCTACGTCCAACACGCGCCCGGGCAACTCCTCGATGGCGCGCCGCACCACCTGAAAGCCCGGTTCGCGAGCGCCAAAACTGCCGGCCACGACCACTGCCACTACCGCTTCCACCACGTCGACCACCACCTTTGCCACCAGGCGAGTGCCTTCCTCGCCGCGCCGTTCGACCGCTGCGCGGTGATGACGCTCGACGGCCGCGGCGAAGACGCCACGACCAGCTACGGCGTCTACCGCGACGGCACGTACAAGGCGCTCGGCGAGGTTGGCATGCCGCACTCGCTCGGCTTGCTGTACGAGCAGGTGACGGGCCATCTCGGGTTCCTGCACTCGTCGGACGAATACAAGGTGATGGCCCTCGCCGCGATGGGCGAGCCGCGGTACGCCGACGCGTTGCGCGCACACGTGCGCCTCGGCGACGCCGGCCGCTACACCATCTCGCCGATCGATCTCGTCGCCATGACCGGCCCGGCGCGCGAGCGCGGCGCGGCGCTCGGCCAGCGCGAATTCGACATCGCTGCATCGCTGCAGACGGTGCTCGAGGAGACGGTGCTCGCCATCGCCCGCTGGCTGCGCGACACCACTGGCGAGCGCCAGCTCGCGATGGCCGGCGGCGTGGCGCTCAACTGCGTGATGAACTCCGTGCTGCGTGACGCGGCGGTCTTCGACACGGTGTGGGTGCAGCCCGCCGCCGGTGACGCCGGCACCGCCCTCGGCGCAGCGCTTTGGGTCGACGCCTGCGGCGGCGAACCGGCGCGCCGCACGGCGCCGAACACCTCGGTGCACCACGTCGCCAAGCGCTGGCAGATGGACCATGCGTACTTCGGCCCCGGCGAGAGCGACGCCGAGATCGAGGCGTTTCTCACCTGGGCCAAGCTGCCCTACCGGCGCCTGCACGATCTGGCCGGCGCCACCGCGCGGTTGCTCGCCGACGGCAAGGTCATCGGCTGGGTGCAGGGCCGCATGGAATTCGGGCCACGCGCACTCGGTGGCCGGTCGATCATCGCGTCGCCGATCGACCCGGCCATGCAGGCGCGGATCAACGAACTGAAGGACCGCGAAGACTTCCGCCCCGTCGCGCCTGCGGTGCCCGAGGAACGGCTGGCCGAGTGGTTCACGCCGGCCGATGCCAACGGCGGCAAGGCGCCTTTCATGCTGTTCATCTACGACGTGCTGCCGGCGCAAGCCGCCCGCATTCCGTCGGCCTGCCATGCCGACCTGACCGCACGCGTGCAGACGGTCGCGGCCGCGAGCAACCCACGCTTTCACGCGCTGCTCGAAGCCTTCGGCGCCTTGACCGGCGTGCCGGTGCTCATCAACACCTCGTTCAACGTCCGGGGCGAGCCGGTGGTGTGCACGGCCAAGGATGCCGTCCACGCGTTCTATTCGACGCCGATCGACGCGCTGGTGATCGGATCGTTTCTGCTGGAAAAGCGTTGACGATGGCCGGTCCACCGGCGTTCGACGTGGCCGTCGTCATGGCCACCTTTCGCCGGCCGGCGCTGCTCGCCCGCTGCCTGGAAGCGCTCTGTGCACAGACGCTGGCGCGGCATCGCTACGAAGTGATCGTGGTCGACGACGGCCACACCGACGAGACCGCGGACCTGGTTCGCGCCTTCGCCGACCGCCGCGACGCGCCGGCGATCCGCTACCTGCGGTCGGCCGGCACGCGCGGCCCCGCGGGCGCACGCAATCTCGGCTGGCGGGCAAGTCGCGCGCCTATCATCGCCTTCACCGACGACGACACCGAGCCCGACGCCGACTGGCTGCGGCAAGGGTTCGCAGCCTTGCAGCGTGATGCGCTCGACGCCGCCGCTGGCGCGCTCCAGGTGCCGACTGCCGATCGGCCGACCGACCACGCGCGCAACACGAAGGGCCTGGAGCGCACCGCCTTCGTGACCGCCAACGCGTTCGTCCGGCGCTCCGCACTCGAGGCGGTCGGCGGCTTCGACGCGCGCTACACGCGGGCCTGGCGCGAAGACTCCGACCTGCAGTTCAGCCTGCTGGCCGCGGGCCTGCGCGTCGGCCGCGCGCCGCGCGCCGTGGTCGTCCACCCGGTGCGGCCGGCACGCTGGGGCATCTCGATCGGCCAGCAGGCGAACAGCGCTTTCGACGCGCTGCTCTACAAGAAGCACCCGCAGCGATTTCGGGACATGCCGGATGCCAGGCCGCCGTGGCACTACCACGCCGTCGTGCTGGCCACGGCAGCGGGCATCGCTGCGGCGATCGGCGGCCACGCGGCCGCCGCGACTGCCTGCATGGTCGCCACAATCGCCGCGCTGCTCTGCTTCGCGGCTCACAGACTCCGAGGTGCGTCCCACGATGCCGCGCACGTCGGCGAGATGCTGGCAACGTCGCTCGTGATCCCGTATCTGTCGGTCTACTGGCGGCTGGTCGGTGCCTGGCGGTATCGCGTGGTGTTCGTTTGACGCCGCCGCCGACCAGTCGTCGCCCCGCCGACCCGCCATGGTGATCGACGCTCCCCTTCAGCGCATCGGCGTGTTCCGGGCCCTGATGCTCGGCGACATGCTGTGCGCCGGGCCGGCATTGCGCGCCGTTCGGGCAGCGCATCCGGAGGCCGAGCTGACGCTGATCGGCCTGCCCTGGGCGCGGGACCATGCGGCGCGTCTGCCCGAGGTCGACCGGTTCGTCGCCTTCCCCGGTTTTCCGGGGTTGCCCGAAATCGTGCCCGACCTCGCGGCCTTGCCGGCGTTCTTCGCCGAGAGCCGCGCCCACGATTACGACCTGCTGCTGCAACTGCACGGCAGCGGCGGGCTCGTCAACAACCTGCTCGCCGCCTGCGCGCCGCGGCGCACCGCCGGATTCGTCGAGCCGGGCGGCTATGCGCAGAATCCCGATCTGCACACGCCCTGGCCAACGCGCGGCTCGGAAGTCGAACGCCTGCTCGCCGCGACCGATCACCTCGGATTCGCACGCCGCGGCACGCAGCTCTCCTTTCCGATCGGCCCGACCGACCACGCCGCGCTGCGCGCCGCCTGGCCGGCGATCGATGCAGTCGGCGACTACGCCTGCGTCCACGTCGGCTCGCAGCTGCCGTCGCGGCGCTGGCCGGCCGAGCGGTTCGCTGCGGTGGCGGACGCGCTCGCCGACGAGGGCCTGACCGTCGTCCTCACTGGCAGCGCCGCGGAGGCAGCGCTGGTGTCCCGCACGCGTGCCGCGATGCGTGCGCCGTCGGTCGACCTCGCCGGTCGCACCAGTGTGTGGAGCCTCGGCGCATTGGTCGAGGGCGCGCGGCTGCTCGTCTGCAACGACACCGGCGTCTCGCACATCGCCGCGGCCCTGCAGAGCCCGAGCGTCGTCGTCAGCGCCGGGGCCGACGTGGCGCGTTGGGCGCCCGCCGATGCCGCGCGCCACGTGGTGCTCTGGCAGCCGATGCCGTGCCGCCCATGTGCCCACCGCGACTGCCCCTATCCCGAGCATCCGTGCGCGACCGCCGTCTCGGTCGACGCGGTGCTTGCGAGCGCGCGTGGGCTGCTCATCGGCACGTCGTCACTGCAGCTGCAACCGTCATGACCACCCACCGCAAGCTGCGCATCCTGACCTGGCACGTCCACGGCAACTACCTCTACTACCTGACGCAGGTGCCGCACGACTTCTACCTGTTGACCGACGCGGCACGGTCCACCCACCACACCGGCCGCAGCGGCACGCTGCCCTGGGGCGACAACGTGCACGAGGTGCAGGCCGAGTCGCTGCACGACGCGACCTTCGATCTCGTGCTGTACCAGTCGCGTGCCGAATTCGACACCGACCGCTTCCGTTGGCTGAACGCCGAGCACCGTGCCTTGCCGTCGATCTACCTCGAACACGATCCACCGCAAGAGCATCCGACGGACACCGTGCACTGGGCTGCGGGGATCGCGACGCTGCTGGTGCAGGTGACCGCTTTCAATGCGCTGATGTGGGATGCAGGCGGAACGCCGACGCGCGTCGTCGAGCACGGCGTGCTGCCGCTCAGCGACGATCGCTACCGCGGCGATGTCGAATCCGGCCTGGTGGTCGTGAACAACCTCGACCTGCGTGGCCGGCGTCTGGGCGCCGACATCTTCGCGGCGGCTGCGCGCGAGGTGCCGCTGCGGCTGGTCGGCATGGGCGCCGAGCGCCTCGGCGACCATGCCGAAGTCCCGAACGACCAGCTGCCGGGCGTGATGGCCGCGCACCGGTTCTTCTTCAATCCGATCCGCTACACCAGCCTCGGCCTCGCGGTGATCGAAGCGATGATGGTCGGCATGCCCATCGTCGGCATGGCGACCACCGAACTCGTCACCGTGATCCGCAACGGCCACAACGGCCATGTCGACACGCGACTGCCGCCGTTGATCGACACGATGCATCGGCTGCTGCGCGACCCCGGCCTGGCGCGCAAGTGGGGCGACGCAGCGCGGCGCACGGCGCAGGAGCGGTTCTCCATCGCTCGCTACGTGACCGATTGGCTGGCCGTGCTGGCGGAATTGACCGCCTGACCGCCGCCACGCCGATCCGCCGGCGCAGCGGCGCCGGATCACTTCTTCAGCTGTTCCGCGTCGGCCAGGTGCTGCTTCAGCGTCGGCAGCGTGGCGGTCGCGAACTCGCGCACGTCGTCGGCCTTGGCCTTCTTGCTCGCGTGCTCGAACATCGAGATGTCGTGCTTGTGGTCCTTCAGGCCGACTTCCTTGATGAACGCCTTGTCGAAGTCGTCGCCCGATTTCGCCGACAGCTTGTCCAGCGCCTTCTGCTGCGCCGGTGGCAGCGTGGCCGGCAGCTCCACGCCATGGGCGGTGGCGATGGCTTTGAGCTTGTCGTTGGCGGCCGAGTGATCGGTGACGAGCATCTGCCCGTACGACTTCACGCCCGCATCGCTGGCCTTGGTCGATGCCAGCTTGCCGACCTCGACCTCGAACATGCCGCCGCCAGCGGCGGTCGTCAGGAATTTCTTGTCGCCGGGAGTAATCGTTTCCATGGAACTGGCGCTCGCCGCGGAGTCGACGCTGCCGGGGGCATTGCCGAGCGCGAGCGCGGAGTGGGTCACGCCAGCGAGCAGGAGGCTGGCGGCAAGTTGCATGGCGCGGCGCACCGGTGGCTGGGTCATGGGATGGCGGTGTGAGACGTTGGTCATGTGGTCCTCGTGGGTTGATGGGTCTGCCGTATCGGTTCGATGCAGTTCGACAACGCCCCGTGGCAATCGGTGCGCCAAAATCGGCGTTTCCGCGCCGTCGCGACGAACTTTCGACTCCTCCCGACGCGGCACAAGGATTGCTCCCACCGCTTGCCATGACGTACTCCTACAGGCCGTTGCACCTCGTCGACACGACGATGTTCTGGAGCCCGTCCATCGGCGGCGTGCGGCGCTTTCTGGAGACCAAGCGCGCCTGGTTGGCCGGGCAGCCGCAGTGGCGTCACACGCTGGTGCTGCCGTCGCTGCCTCATCTTCCGGCCGGAGCGGTCTCGGTGCCGTCGTGGCCGTTGCCCGGCTCGGGCGGCTACCGGCTGCCGGTCCGTCGCGGTGCCGCGGCGGACGTGATCGCCGCGCTGCGACCCGACCTGATCGAAGCCGACGACCCGTATCGCCTGGCATGGGCGGCACTCGACGCGGCGCGGCGCACACAGGTGCCCGCGGTCGCGTTCTGCCACTCCAATCTGGAGCAGGTCGCGCGTCTGCACGCCGGCCGCCATGGCACACGCGCCGCACGCGTTGCCAGCGCCGTCGCGCGGCGCTACGTGCGGCACCTGTACCGACAATTCGATCTGGTGCTGGCGCCGAGCCAGGCGATGTGCGGCGTGCTCATCGACTCCGGCGTGCCGGGCGTGCAGCACCAGCCGCTCGGGGTCGACACGCAGGTGTTCCACCCTTCCCGGCGCGGCAGCGCGCTGCGGCAGGAGCTCGGCCTTGAAGCGCAAACGCGCCTGCTGGTCTACGCTGGCCGGTTCGCCCCGGAAAAGCACCTCCAGACCGTGGCCGATGCGGTGGCGCGACTCGGCGACGGCACGGTGCTGCTGGCGATCGGCGCCGGCCCGACGCCGCCGCGTGGCGACCGGGTCGTCGTGCGCCCCTTCATCGCCGGTGCCGAGCGGCTCGCCGACGCCATCGCGAGTGCCGACGCGCTGGTGCACGCCGGCGACCAGGAGACCTTCGGCCTGACGGTCCTGGAAGCCATGGCCTGCGGCACGCCGGTGATCGCCCGCGCGGCGCAGGGGTTGGCCGAGCTCGTCGACGATCGGGTCGGCGTGCCGGTGGACGACGGCTCGGTGGGCGCGTACGTCGATGCGATCACACGCTTCGGCCGTCTCGACCGGGACACGCTGTCCGCCGCGGCGCGGCAACGCGCGCTCCGCCACGACTGGTCGGCGGTGCTCCCGCAGCTCGCCGATCGCTATCTCGGCCTGCTGAGATCGGCGCCGGCCGCGGCGGCCACTGCGGATGCGACGTCGGCGGGTGTCGAGGCGACCGCATGAGCCTGCCCATCGTCCGGGAGCCGGTGACGGCAGCGCGCGCAGGAACCGGCGGGCGCACGCTGTGCGTGGTGCTGCACGACGTCGCCCCGCAAACGCAGGCGCAGTGCGACCGCGTGTTCGAGGCGGTGCGCGAGGTTGCCGATCTGCCGCTCACGCTGCTGGCCGTGCCGCGCTACCACGGCCAGGCCAGCACCGCGGACTTCGAGCGCTGGGTGTCGGCACGCCAGGCCGGCGGTGACGAAATCGCCCTGCACGGCTACACCCACCTGGACGACGGCGTGCCGCGCGACTGGCTCGACCGCCTGCGCCGCCAGCACTACACCCGCGGCGAGGGCGAGTTCTGCGACCTGCGGCAGGCCGACGTGCAGCGGCGCCTCACCAACGGCAAGCGCTGGTTCGAGCGCAACCGGTGGCGGCTGCGCGGCTTCGTCGCCCCGGCCTGGTTGATGGGCGACGCCACCTGGGCAGCGCTGCCGAGCTTCCCGATCGACTACACCTGCACGCTCGGCGCGATGCACCTGCTGCCCAACCTGCAATCCGTGCAGAGCCAGGCGCTCGTCTACAGCTGCTCGACCGCCTGGCGGCGCCAGATGTCGCTCTGCTGGAACCGCACCCTGGCGCTGCGCCTGCAGCGCAATCCGCTGTTGCGGCTGGAGCTGCACCCGCACGATGCGCAGCATCCGGCCATCCGCCGTTCATGGCAGCGACTGCTCGGGCAGCATCTGGACGGACGCACGGCGATGACGCTGGGAGACTGGGCCGAGGGATGGCGGATGGGGTTGGAACAGCGCGCGGCCGCCTGAACCGCGGCCAAAGGCGGCCGACTTCACGGTCTGCCAAGTCACCGAGCTCATGTGGTGAGCCACGGGGATCGCAGAATGTCCCGGCGGAAACGGTTCCGCAAGCCTGTAGGGAGATCGACGAATGAACAACAACAGCTCGCCGCTGGAACACTTGGCAGCCTTTGCCATCACTTTCGCGCTCGGCATGGTCACCTCGGCCGCACTCGGCGCATATCACCGCTACGTCAAGCGCAACGCTGTGCAGCCATCGGGACGTCAATCGACATAACGTTGGAGTTCAGCAGGGGTGAAACCAGTTCGATATGAACCTCTGGCCGAGCAGGACCTCGATGAGCTTGCCGCAGTCCTGCTCAACGAGTCCGTGTATCAATACATCGGCGGCGTGCCGAGCGCAGACGACTTTCGGCTCAATCTTCAGAACGCAATCGAAGGGCCACCCGCAACACGAACGACTGAACGCTGGCTCAACTTTGTCGCACGCCAATCAAGCAACGGCCAGATCATCGGTCGACTTGAAGCGACGATGCATGACGGTGTGTCCGAGGTGGCGTCCTCTATGGTCCGGAATACTGGGAAAACGGCTACGCCACGGACGGTCTTCGCTGGCTTCACCGGCAGCTGAGTCAGGTCGAAGGAGTTTCCGGATTCTGGGCAACGACGGTTCCGGCCAATGCCAGAAGCAGTGCACTCCTTCAAAGGTGCGGCTATCGGCAGGTCCCGTACGTGGGATTGCCGCCGCTGTACTCGTATGATCGGGGAGACAATGTCTTCACTTATACCGAGGTCGTCTGACGTTTGAGTTGAGCGTCGGCGAAGCCGTCCGAATCATCTCCTTCCACAAAGCCACGATACGTGAAGCCACTATCTACTCTCATCACGTCCAACACCGATTGGGGGCGTTTACAAAATCAGGCAACGGACGGTATTCCGACGCAAGAACATCCCGAGGCAGAAATGAAGCACATCGTGCGCGGCATCGTTCGAAAAGGTTTGCAGCCAGCACCATCAAAGTCACTTGTCTCTTTGCGAGTTGATCAAGACGTTCTTGAG
>CAMQQG010000005.1:0-32446 GCA_947034895.1 Rhytidiadelphus loreus
GCGACCCTGGAAGACGGCCTCTACGCCCGCGAGCCCGACCTGAAGGACCCGGCCTACGTCGCCAAGCTCGCGAAGTTCGTCAAGGCATCGATCAAGGGCTGGGACTATGCGATCAAGAATCAGGATGAAGCAGTGAAGATCGTGCTGGCGGCAGACACGTCGGGCGGTTCGACGGCGGCGGTGCAGAAGCGGCAGTTGGAGAACGTCGCCAAGCTGATCACCGACGCCGGCACGCCGAAGATGGGCGTGCTCGACCCGGCAGCCTACCAGCGCACGGTCAAGGTGCTGCTGGCCGGCGGCAGCGACCCGGTGATCAAGAAGGACCCGGGCACCGCGGCGTGGACGCATGCGGTGACGGACAAGGCGATGGCGAAGTAGTCGACCCCGAGAGCGCGCTTCAACGAGCGTTCTACCGCCTCAGCACGAACCACAGGGCTTCGACGAGCGTGCTGCCTCCGATCGGCGCCAGCAGCATCGAGACGAGGAAGAAGCCCACCAGCCAAAGGACGACCGCTTCCCCGCGCTTGGTCAGCTCGCGCCTGGGACGCGGAGGGTCGTCGGGCGGAAGACGGGGATGTCGCTGCTCAGGTGGAAGGAACATGGCACGCTCCTTTCGACGTGGGAGGACGCGAGTGACAGCGCGCAACGGGCCCGCCCAATCGCTGCCTCGATGCAGACTATCCTAAAAGCGGCACGCCGAGGGGGATGAATCTTGGGCGGCTGCAGGTCACGCAACCCCGCAGTGGCCATCATCGGGTCTGCAACAAGAATCCCATAGGAGCGTTTGGAATGACAGCCACCGGCACGCGTACCGCTGACAAGCGACGGGCATTTCGACAACTTCATGAGTCGGGCTGCTTTGTCATTCCCAATCCCTGGGACATCGGCAGTGCGCGAATGCTGCAAAGCCTCGGCTTCAAGGCACTGGCCACGACCAGCTCGGGTTTCGCCTGGTCGCGCGGCTATCCCGACAGTTGCGTCACGCGCGACATGTCACTTGCCCATCTGCAGGAAATCGTGGCCGCGACCGACCTGCCGGTGAGTGCCGACTTCGAGAGTGGGTTTGCACACGATCCCGCAGGCGTTGCCGAGAACGTTCGTCTTGCCGTCGAGACCGGGATCGCCGGCCTGTCCATAGAAGACTCGACGGGAGATCAAGCCCAGCCGCTCTATGCACTCGACCAGGCTTGCGAGCGGATGCGGGCAGCACGACTGGCCATCGACGAAACCGGCGCAGACGTGATGCTGATCGGGCGAGCCGAATGCTTTCTGGTGGGCCGGCCCGACATCGACGAAGCCGTCGCCCGGCTGACGGCGTATGCGCAGGCCGGGGCAGACTGCCTCTACGCACCTGGCTTGCACACACGCGAGCAGATCACCGCGGTCGTCGAGGCGGTCGCGCCCAAGCCGGTCAATCTGCTGGTCGGCGGGGCGACCGGGATGACGGTGTCCGAGATCGCGGCCCTCGGCGTGCGCCGAGTCAGTGTCGGCGGCGCAATGGCACGCACGGCCTGGGGCGGATTCATCCGGGCGGCCAAGCTGCTTGCCGATCAGGGCAGCTTCAACGGATTCGCCGACGCCGCCGCAGGCCAGGAACTCGACGATTTTTTTACCGGCGACTTGAAGCGCAGGCCCAGGCCCTCAGCGTGATCACGCCTGCACGCGGGCGTCGAGCCGCAGTATGCTCGAGTAGGCTCGACCTGGATCGGCTCCCCCACCGCCGCGAGCGAAGCGGCATCACGGAGTCGTTGGTGGTGGGTGGGTGACGGTCAGTCACGGGCTCGATACGACGGTGGGCGCGGCGCGGAATGAGAGAAGGTGCGGGTCTCGTTCAGCAACCGCACCTCGACGCGTGCCACAGCCCTCGTGATGAGTCATGACGACGTCACAAAGAGATTGAAAAATTCCGGGATTGGCTCGGGCAGCGCCTGACTGCGTCTGCTTCTTCAAATCCAAACTTTTGAGTCATTCACACCTGCGGCTGTGGAGTGGCACCTCTGATCCATGAACAACAAAAATTGTCGCGCGTCTTCTCGCCTTTCTTCTCCGCGCCTCACCCGCATACCCGCCACCTTCACCATCATGCTGGTGGCTGCCGCGATCATCGCGGCCTGCGGCGGCGGCGATGACCCGGTCGCCGCCGAACCGACTGCGACCGGCCGCTGGACGGTCGGTGATCTGCATGTGCATACCATCGAGTCCAACGACGCACAACAACAGAACACGCTTGATTCGGTGTTGTCCAAGGCGTTCAATACCTTCGGCCTGGACTGGGTCACCCTCTCCGACCACTTGCGCGTTTCAAGCTGGACCAACGACGGCGGCGCCATTTCGCCTCCAATTCCCTTTTCAAAGGGCCTGGCGCTTTATCAGGCGCCGCGCGTCAAGGCTCTTCAAGCGGCAGGAACGTATGCGGACAAAACAATTTTCACGTCCTTCGAATGGGACGTGCCAACGCATGACCACGCAAACGTCGGCATCCTGACCGACGACCCGATGTCCGCTGCCGCACTGAAGGCCGCGAATCAGTTCGAATATCTGTTCACGACCGAGAGCGCGAGCCTCTTCGATCCGGCCGATGTGGCCGCATGGGACCTGCTCGACTCCCGGGCGAATTCAACGCATGCCGACGCGATGAAAGCCATCGCGTGGCTCAAAAAGAATTATCCCGATACCAGCTATCTGTCGATCAACCACCCGTCGCGCAACGTTGGCAAGTACACGGCAGCACAACTTCGCGAGATGAACGACGCGGCACCGAAGATCGTGTTCGCGATCGAAGGCATGGTCGGCAATCAGATGGAGCCCGATCGCGGCGGCTACACACAGGCTGCAGCGCCCACGACCGCCAATCTGCCGAACCGCACCTACGGCGGCGTCGACTATCTCGTGGCCAAGCTCGGCGGCACCTGGGATGCATTGCTGTCCGAAGGGCGTCACATCTGGAACGTCGCTGATTCGGACTTCCACTTCAAGATCAATGTAGCCGGCGGCAACAGCAGCGGCTACGCACCAGGCGAATATGCGAAGAACCACCTGTGGGGCAACATCAAGGACCCGAAGTCCTTGATCGACGCCTACCGTGCAGGCAAGCTCTACGGCACTTACGGCGATTTGATAAGCAGTCTCGATTTCAAAGTGACCAGTTCCAAGGGCACCGGCGAAATGGGATCCGACCTTGGCGCAACCAATGGTGAAACGCTGACCGTCACGGTTCGCTTTAAGTCGCCCAATCGGAACAACTTCGAGTTTGTCGCAGGCAGCGGCGTGTTCGCGAACGTCAAGCCCGCCGTCGATCACGTCGACCTGATCGCAGGCGACATCACCGGCCCTGAAGTGCCTGGCACCGACGGCTACAGCCGCGACACCAATCCGTCGACACGCGTCATAAAGCGCCTCACCGCATCCGACTGGAAGCTCGACAGCGAAGGCTATTACGCAGCGACTTACACGATGGCCGTGACCAAGAGCACCTACTTCCGCTTGCGCGGCACGAACCTCGGCACCGACGTCACTGGCGAAACGATCGCAGGCGAGCCGCAACCCGACGTGTCGATTTCCGGTGGCGACAACACGGCCCGATTCAACGCGATCAACGTGCGAAACTACAGCGACTTGTGGTTCTATTCGAACCCGGTATTCGTGAAGCTCGGCACCTGATCAGGTTGCTCCTCGACTGAGCGGCCAATGGGTCCATCGTCGGGCTGTTGACCTGGCCGCCGTTGAAGCCGCCCACGCCGCCCGGGCCGCGGACCTGTCTTCCCTGCAACCCGTGCACATCGGTGCGCCGCTGCTGCCAGAGCGGCATGCTGATGGCCGCGGCGGCGATGCGTTCGACGCATGCGCCAGCATCGAGGCCCGCGTCGACGCCAGCCGTGAGAACGGCATGAAGCGGCGCACGCTGATCCTCAGCGGCCTCGGCGCCGCTGCCGCGCTCGTCGTCGGCTGGGGCGCAATGCCGCCGCGCAGCCGGCAGGGCGATGCCGAGACGATGCCCGTCGTCCACGGCGAGATCGGCCTGAACGGCTGGATCAAGGTCGCCACCGACGACGGCCGCGTCGTGATGGCGATGAACCGCAGCGAGATGGGCCAGGGCGCGCACACCGTGCTGGCGATGCTGGTCGCCGAAGAACCCGGCACCCCGCCGATCGCGCCGGCGGTCGCGAACGCGATGTTCTTGCTGACCGGCCGGCGCCTCAGGTCGGCAGTCCGTCTGGATGCCAATGAGCGGGCACCGTCAGCCCGCGGCGGCACCGAGATGCGCTTCCAGGCGGGCCGCGACCCGCAAGAGGCGGCGATCGCGGTAGCGTGGCGCCGTCAGCGTCAGACCCAGCGGCAGGCTGCCCTCGGCACCGAGAAGCGGCAGGTTGACGCAGGGGACGTGCAGCAGCGTCCACATCTGGTTGAAGATCGGGTTGCCCGGGCCGCGGCCGAGGGGGGCGACGCCGACCGCGCTGGGCGTCAGGACCGCGTCGATGCCGACCATCATCGCCTCGAGCACACACCTCGCCCGGGCAACCTCGTCATGGGCATCGATCAGTTGCGAGTCCGAATAAAGTGCCGGGCTGGCGACACGATCGTGAAAATCGGCATGCAAGGCATCGCCCCGCGTTCGCGCGAGATTGAGGAAGGCGACCGCGCCCTCGCGGTAGAGGATGGTCCGAAACGCGGCTTCGAGCCGGTCGAATATCGGCGGCAGATCGAACGGAACGGTGGTGATGCCGGCGGCGTGGAGCGCGCGTTGCGCTCGTGCGAACGCCTCGACCGTCTCGGGTGCCGCCTGCGGCCAGGCCGGCGAACGACACAGGCCGATGACCGGATCGCTTGGGAGCGGCTCCCCGGGTGCAAGGGCAAAGGCGGCGCACACGGCATCGAGCCGGGAGAGACTGTCGGCGTGAAAGCCGATGGTGTCCAGGCTGTTGGCATAGAGTTTCGCGCCCTCGCGCGAGATCGCGCCCCAGGTCGGCTTCATGCCGTAGACGCCGCAAAATGCCGCGGGCCGGATCGTCGATCCGCCGGTCTGCGTCGCCAGCGCGATCGGGACATGGCCATCCGCGACCGCCGCGGCCGAGCCGGCAGAGGAGCCGCCCGGTGTTCGATCGAGGTCGTGCGGATTGGCGGTGGCGGCGTCGCGCCCGGCGGCGGCGAACTCGGTGGTATCGGTCTTGCCGATGATGACCGCTCCTGCGGCGCGCAGGACCGCGACGCAGGGCGCATCCGCGAGTGCGGGACGTGAATCGCCGAGCGGCGAATTGTGGCGCGTCGGCATGCCGGCGACGTCGATCACGTCCTTCACGCCGACGGGGATGCCATGCAGCGCGCCACGCGCTTGCGGCTCCTCCTCATCCAGTCTGCGCGCCGCCGCCAGCGCGGCCTCCGCCGCGACATGCGTCCAGGCGCGCACCAGGCCGTCGCGCGCGGCGATGCGGCCGAGGCTGGCGGTGACACGTGCGGTGGCCGATGCGCTGCCGTTGCCGTCCGGGTTGCGGCCTGGATCGGCCAAGGCATCCCGCTGCGACCCGAAGGTCATGCCGTTGCCGACACTTTCTGTCGGCAGGCCATCAGCGGCTGGATCTTCAGGCCGAAATCGTCGACTCCGGCCAGAAAATCATCGAAGGTGAGCATGATGCCCTTGGTGCCGGGAATGGCCGCTGCCTCGTCGAGCATCGCCGCGACATGGGCATGGGACCCGACGAAGGTCCCGATGTTGAAGTTGATCGCGCCTTCGGGCAGGTTGATGTGACGCGCGGTCGAATTCGCGTCGGCGGTCGTGTCCTTGGCGCCCTGGTCCGCCATCCAGGCGAGCGCGCCCGCGTCGGCGCCCTCGTTATAGCGTTTCCACGTCGCCATCGCCGCCTCGTCGGTCTCGTCGGCGATGACCATGCAAAGGATATAGGCGCCGACGTCGCGTCCGGTCTGTTCGGCCGCCTTGACGAGCCGGGCGACGACCGGGGCGTGCTGGGTCGGCTTGTTGACGCCGCCGCAGGTGATGAAGTTGTAGTCGCCGTATTCGGCGACGAAGCGCATGCCGCGGTCACTCTGGCCGGCCCCGACGATCTCGATCTTCCCGCTGGGCGCGGGCGCCAGCTTGCAATCGGTCATTTGAAAATGCTCGCCCTTGAGGTCGCTGGCCCCGGTCGACCAGAGGTCCTGCATCACCTGCACGTATTCGCTGGAATAGTCGTAGCGATAGCCGAAATACGCGTCCCCCGGCCACAGATTCATCTGTTCATATTCGCCCTTCGCCCAGCCCGAGACGATGTTGATGCCGAACCGGCCGGGCGCGATCGAGTCGATCGTGACCGCCATGCGGGCCGCGATCGCCGGCGGCAGGGTCAGCACCGCGGTGGAGGCAAACAGCTTGATTTTCGTGGTGACCGCGGCGAGCCCGGCCATCAGCGTGAAGCTTTCCAGGTTGTAATCCCAGAACTCGGTCTCGCCGCCGAAACCACGCAGCTTGATCATCGACAGGGCGAAATCGAAGCCATGGCTTTCGGCTTTCTGGACGATCTGGCGATTGAGTTCGAAGCTGGGCTTGTATTGCGGGGCGGCGGTCGAGATCAGCCAGCCGTTGTTGCCAATTGGGATGAAGACACCGATGTCCATTGCGCGCTCCTTTGTCGTGGGCCAGGGTATGCAATTGTCGAGCCATCGGGTGTATTTCAGGCTTCTGCAGGCCCGTTTTGGGCTTTGCCGATGCCGTGTGAATTGCGATGCCCGACGGCTTGATGTCGCCCAGCCCATGGGCGGGCGGACGCCAACAACAGCGAACCCAGGCACAGGCGCAGGAATTCGCCGAACAGTTTTGCCGCGTGCAAGCCCGCGAGTCACATGTCGCACTGCAGGTGGCCGAGGCCCTGGAGCGGCTGACGGCCCGGCAGCGCCACTTCCCGGCGCTCTAGCTAGTGCAGTGTTCGACACTGTGTGGAACACTGCACTGGCCGGCTAGCTAGTGGCCGGCCAGCCGCCACGCAAGGTCGCCGCCGGTGAAGGCTTCGTGATTCCGGCCGGCGTCGTGCACAGCGCCAGGAACGACAGCGCAGCAGTCGTCAAGCTCGTCGGCGTCTACGTCGTGGACAAGGGCAAGCCGCTCGCGTCACCTGCGTCGGCGCCGGCGCAGTAGGGGATGGATCAGCGCTCCGTCCTTCATCAATAGCGCGGCTAGTCATCGACGACAAGGTCACGCCCTCGGAATCACGAGCACCCCCTTCAGCAAGGCCCTGCCCAGCTTGACGTACCGGGCTTCATCGAATCGCTGGTCTGCATCCCAGACCTTGCGCGCGGTGGCCAGTGCCTCGACGGCGAACATCACGTCGTCGCGCGCGGGCTTCAGTTCCTGCTCTCGCCCGAGGCTCGGCCGACCGAGACGTTCTGATGCGGTCGCGATGCAGGCTCGCCGGGGTCTCCCACCGGGAAACGCCGGCCGTCATGCTGCTGTGGGGCCTCGGGCTCGGCATCTATTCGCTCGTGATCTTCTCATCGATCATGGACGCCGGTCGGGGCTTCGACCGGCTTATTGCGCCGTCCCGCTCGGCTGCATGGTTCTGGCGGCGTTCGCGCTGTTGCCGCTGCTGACACGCGCCCGCCGGTGCTCACCGGGACATCGATGAGCCGGTCATCGCGCCACGCCGGGCCCTGAGGGCAGGTCACCCGGTGCGCGAGACCACCACCCCCCACCCAAGGACTGGAACAGCGAGACCGTGTCGGTCAGCCGCACCGCGCGTGCGCTGGCGGCGGCGAGCAGGGCCTGGTCGTGCGCCTGGCTGGCCGTCAGCAGCGCGAGGCGGTCGATCGTTCCGCCCGTCAGCTGCCGCCGGACGAGTTCGAGCGACTGCCCGCTGCTCTGCGCGGTGGCGACGCTCTCGCGCAGGGCGTCGGCATCGGCATGGAGCGCCTGCAGACTGTCTGCGACGTTCTGGAACGACGCCAGCACGGTGCTGCGGTACTGCGCGGCGGCCTGCAGGTAGGCGGCCTCGGCGGCCCGCTGCCGATGCTGCAAGGTGCCGCCGTCGAACACCGATTGGGTGACGCCGCCGCTCAAGGTGAAGAACTGGCCGGGCGCGGTGAACAACCGGGCCAGCGTGCTCGCGGCGCCGCCCGCCGTGGCATCGATGGTGAACTGCGGCAAGCGGTTCGCCGTCGCCACGCCGATCTGCGCGCTCGCCGCGTGCAGTTGCTCTTCGGCGGCGCGCACGTCGGGTCGCTGTTCGAGCAGCTGCGAGGGCAGACTCAGCGGCAAGGCTTCGGGCAGCGTGAACGCCGCGAGCTCGAACGGCGGCGGCGCGGCCGCATCGGGCGTGCTTCCGGCGAGCACCTGCAGCAGGTGCCGGGTCTGGTCGAGCTGCTTTTGCAGCGGCGGCAGTTGCTGGCGGGCTTGCGCGAGCGCGGTCTCCTGCAAGGACACATCGAGCTGCGACGCCATGCCCGCCCGCTGCTGCCTCCGGGCGAGCGCGAGTGCCTGCTCGCCGGCATCCACGATGCGCCGGTTGATCGCCATCTGCTCGCGCAGCAGCGCGTCCTGGATCGCCGCGGCGACGAGGTTGGACGCAAGCGTGACGCGGGCCGCCTCGAACTGCAACTGCTGGACCGCTTCCTGCGCCTGCAGCGACTCGACCTGGCGCCGGTTGCCGCCGAACACGTCCGGCACGAAGCCGACCGTGAGCTGTGCGGTTTGCAGCGTGAAATAGGTGGCGCCGGAAGCGGCGGGGCTCGAGAGCTCGTCGGCGGTGCGGGTGCGGCTGGGCGCGTAGCCGGCCTGCACGGTGGGCACGTAGAAGCCCCGCTGGGCCGCCACGTTCTCCTGCGCGGCGACGATCGCAGCCCGCGCCGCCTCCAGCGTCGGGCTGGCCGCGAAGGCCTGGGCGATCAGCGCGTTCAACGCCGGCGACTGGAAGAGCGCCCACCAGTCGGCCTGCACCTGGCCGGCGACGACGAAGCGCTGTGCCCCGCCGACCGGGCCAGGGGCCGAGCCGGTGGCTTCGGGCAGCGGCGTGGGCGCGTAGCTGCCTGCCACGGGCAAGGTGGGGCGTTGGTAGTCCGGTCCCACGGTGCAGCCGGCGAGCACGGCCGCAAAGGCGCAGACCCGCGCGGCTCGATGTTGTCTGCGGGTCTGCTTCATCGATCCCTCAGCCCTGCCCTTGTGGCTCATGGCGCACCCTCCTCTGCCGGCGGCGGCTCGAAAAAATCACCGAAAAGCCCGATCGCCAGCGGCAGCACCAGCAAGGTGAAGAGCGTGCCACTGACGATGCCGCCGACGATCACGCAGGCGAAGGGCCGCTGGGTTTCGCTGCCGATGCCGTGCGAGAGCGCGGCGGGCAAGAGGCCCAGGCCAGCCATCAACGCCGTCATCAGAATCGGCCGCAGCCGCATCGCCGCGCCTTCGACGATGGCGCGCGCCACCAACGCGCCGCCGCGCACGCGCTGGATCACCTCCTCGACCATGATCACGCCGTTCTGCACCGAGATGCCGGCGACCGCGATGAAGCCCACCGCAGCCGAGACCGACAGGTGCAGTCCGGCGAGGCCAAGAGCCGCCAGCCCGCCCACCAGCGTGAACGGCACCATGCAGAGCACGATGCTCGCGAGCCGCACCGAGCGGAAGGTCCAGAACAGCAGCGAGAAGATCAGCAGCGCGGTCAGCGGCACGATCACCGCCAGCCGCTTGGTGGCGCGCTCGGAATTCTCGAACTGCCCGCCCCAGACGAGCTCGTAGCCCGGCGGCATCTGCACCTGATCGGCGACCACACGCTGCGCTTCGGCCACGAAGCTGCCCTGGTCGCGCCCGAGCAGGTTGACCTTGACGATCACCGAGCGCGAGCCCGAATCGCGCAGGATGCGCGACGCCCCCTCGCGCACCTCCACCCTCGCCACGTCGCCGAGCGCGATCGTGCCCGGCCCGTTGCCGACCTGGGTGCCGGGCAGCGCCAGCTGCAGCGCACGCACCGCGTCGACGCCGAGCCGGTACTTCTCGGCCAGCCGCACGACCACGTCGAAACGCCGGTCGGCCTCATAGAAGCTCGTGACCGCCGCACCCGACAGGGCCTCGTTGACGAGCGTCGTCACATCGTTGATCGCCAGGCCGTAGCGGGCCAGGCGCAGGCGGTCGGGCGTGATCACCAGCTCGGTCTGACCGCCGATGCGGGTGGTATCGACGTCGGTCGCGCCGCGGATGCCGTTGATCACCGCGGCCACCTGCGTGGCCTTCTGGTCGAGGATGTCGAGGTTGTCGCCGCTGATCTTCGCGACGATCTCGCCGCGAAAGCCGGAGAGCGACTCTTCCACGTTGTCCTGGATCACCTGCGAGAAGTTGGCCGAGATGCCGGGAATGCGCGCGAGACGTGACGACATGTCGGCGACCAGCGCTTCCTTCGACGCGAAGCGCCAGCCGCTGCGCGCCTTCAGGTCGACCAGGATCTCGAGGTTGTTCGGGCCCTTGGGGTCGGAGCCGTCGTCCGGCCGGCCGACCTGCGCGATCACGTGGGCGACCTCGGCATAGCCCAGCAGGAGCCTGCGCACCTGGACTTCGACCGCCTCGGTGGCTTCCAGCGCGGCCGAGGTCGGCAGGGTCACGGTGAGCCAGATGTTGCCCTCGTCGAGCTTGGGCAGGAACTCGCTGCCGAGGCGCGGCGCCAGCACGAGCGCGACCACGACGGGCACTGCCGAGAGCAGCAGCGTCAGCCGCGAGCGCCGCATCGTTGCGGTGACCAGCCCGCGGTAGCGCCGCTGCAGGCGCTCCAGCCAGGGCTGGTGCTTCTCGGCGAGCGTCTGCCGCTGCAGCGCGAACGAGAGCAGCGTGGGCACGAGCGTGAAGGTCAGCAGCACCGCGCCGGTCAGCGCGAAGCTGAGCGTCAGCGCGACCGGCGTGAAGATCTTGCCTTCGACGCGCTGAAAGGTGAAGATCGGCACGAACGCCAGGATGATGATGGCCTTCGAGAACAGCACCGGGTGCGCCAGGTCGGACATCGTGCGCTGCAGCACCCCCAGACGCTGCTGCCGGGCGTCGGGCGGCGCAGCGGCGGCTTCGGCTGCCTTCAGGGCCAGGCGCACCATCAGCGCCTCGACGATCACGACGGCGCTGTCGATGATGATGCCGAAGTCGACCGCGCCGAGCGAGATCAGGTTGGCCGAGACGCCGCGTGCGTTCATCAGGACGAAGGCGAACAGCAGCGCCAGCGGAATGACCGTCGCCACGATCAGCGCGGCGCGCCAGCTCGAGAGGAACACCACCAGCACCGCCATCACGAGCAGCGCGCCGACGACCAGGTTCTCGGCCACGGTCGAGACGGTGTGGCGCACGAGCTCGGTGCGGTCGTAGATCGGCACGATGCGCACGCCGTGGGGCAGCCGGGCCTGCAGCAGCGCGATGCGGCGCTTCAGCTCGGCGTTGATCTTGGCCGGGTCGCCGCCCTTGGTCATCGAGACGATGCCCTCGATGATGCTGTCGCGCTGGTCGGCACCGACATGGCCGTAGCGGGGGCGCTCGCCCTCGCGCACCTCGGCGACGTCGGCGACGGTGATGGTGCGGCCCTGGCGTGCGGCGATCACCGCGCTGCGGATGTCGGCCAGGCTCGTGAACAGGCCGCCCGAGCGAACCACCAGCGAGGCATCGCCCTGACGCAGCACGCCGCCGCCGGCATTGCCGTTGGCGTTGGCGACCGCCTGGTTGAGCTGGTCGAGCGTGACCTGGTATTTGCGCAGCCGCATCGCGTCGACCTCGATCTGGTACTCCTTGATCGCGCCGCCGAAGCTCACGATGTCGGCCACGCCGGGCGTCTGGCGCAGCGCGGGCCGCACCGTCCAGTCCTGCAGGGTGCGCACCTGCGCGTCGCTGAGGCCAGGAGCGTCGAGGGTGTAGCGGTAGACCTCGCCGACGGCGGTGGAGAGCGGCGCGAGCTGCGGCTGCACGCCCGTCGGCAGCGTCACGGTCGCGAGCTTTTCGGTGACCTGCTGGCGGGCGAAGTAGTCGTCGGTGCCGTCGGCGAAGGTCAGGGTCACGATCGAGAGGCCGGCCATGGTCACCGAACGCACGTTGATGAGCCGGGGAATGCCCGAGACCTCGCGTTCGATCGGCAGCGTGACGGCGCGCTCCATGTCCTGCGGCGCCTGCCCCGAGAGCTGCGAGATGACCTGCACCTGCACGTCCTGCACGTCCGGGAAGGCCTCGATCGGCAGGTTGGCGAGCGCATAGGCGCCGAACCCGATCAGCGCGGCCACCAGCACCAGCACGAAGACGCGCTGGGTGAGCGCGAAGGCGATCAGCCGGTCGATCATGGGGTGTCGCCGGTGCGGGCGGCGCGGTCGGCGTCGAGCAGCAGCGCCCCCCGGGTGACGACGCGCTCGCCGCGCTGCAGGCCACTGCCGACGACGCTGGACTCGCCGCCCTGGGTGAGCAGCTCGACCCGGCGGCGGCGGAAGTCCCCCGCGCCGGCCTCGACGTAGACGTAGGTGTAGAGCCCGTGGTTCACGAGCGCGCTGTTCGGCACGCGGGCCGCCTCGCCGCCGCCCTGCACGGCCTGCGCCCGCACGAACATTTCGGGCAGCAGCTTGCCGTCGGGGTTGGCGAGCGTGGCGCGCGCCGTCACCCGGCGGGTGTTGACGTCGACCACCTGGCCCATCTGCACCACCCGGGCCTGGAAGCGCTCGCCGGGGTAGGCATCGCCCTCGACCTCGACCGCCTGGCCGGGCCGCACGCGCCCGAGCAGCCTCTCGGGCACGTCGATCATCAGCCAGAGCCGCTTCGGGTCGGTCACCACGAAAAGCGGCGCGGCGAGGCCGGGGCCGACCTCCAGCGCCGGCGTGGCGTTGCGTTCGGCGACCACGCCGGTGATCGGGCTCACGAGACGAACGCGCTGGCCCTGGATCGGCGCGCCGCGCGGGTTGAGGTTCGCGAGCCGCGCCTCGGCCCGCAGGGTTTCGGCATGGGCCACGGCGAGGTCGGCCTGCAGCGACTCCCAGTCTTTCTGCGACACGGCATCGCCGGCCACCAGGTCGCGCGAGCGTTCCAGCAGCTGGCGTTTGCGCGCTTCGTCGGCCCGCGCCTTGGCGTGGTCGGCGATCGCCGTGCCGACGTCGGGCGAGTCGATCTCGGCCAGCACCTGGCCGGCCTTCACCGTGTCGCCAGGGGCGGCCCTGAGGGCGACGATGCGGCCGGCGTAGCTCACCGCGACGCGGGCGGTGCGGTCTTCGTCGTAAGCGACGCGGGCGCTCAACGCATCGGCCAGCGGCACCGGCGAGAGCGCGATCGCCTGGCTCTGGATCATCTCGAGCTGCGGCGCACCGGGGGGGTAGTGCATCGCGTCGACACTGGCGGTGGCCGGCGCGCCTTGTTCTGTCGATTTTTCTATCGACTTTTCTGTCGACTTCTCAGTGGACTTCTCGGCCGACGGCTCGACCGGCCGGCTGCAGCCGGCGAGCAGCGAAACAGCGAGTCCGACAACGGCCAGTGCGGCAGCGCGCGGCCGCAGGTTGGCGCGGTCTTGGTTCATGCAGTGTCCCATGCGTGGTGCGGGCCGAAGCGCTTGGCCTGCGGGCCCGTGAATAGGCGGCGGACGCTATCGACGCAAGCTTTCAGGAAGCTGTCGACAGCACGCGAGGCAGGGCCTCTCGCGCCAATGCGGCCGGCCCTGCCCTAAGCTGCCAGCCCGTGGCCCTGCTGGCCATGTCCCGAGGTGACGACCCCGTGCGCTTGCTCCTGATCGAAGACGACGCCGTGATCGCGCGCGAGCTGCAGCTGCGCTGGGCCGCGCGTGGCTGGGCCGTGCAGGCCCTCGGCACCCTGGCCGAGGCCGACGCCGCGCTCGATGGCGACGGCGCACAGCGCTTCGAACTCATCGTCCTCGACCTCGGCCTGCCCGATGGCGACGGGCTCGCCTGGCTGGTTCGGCTGCGGCAGCGCGACCGCATCACCCCCACGCTCGTGCTCACCGCGCGAGACCGGGTGGCCGACCGCGTGCAAGGCCTGCAAAGCGGCGCCGACGACTACCTCGTCAAACCCTTCGCAGTCGAAGAGCTCGATGCCCGCGTCGAGGTGCTCGCGCGCCGCGCCCAGGCCCTGCGTGGCGAGTTGATCCAGTTCGGGCGCCTCAGCTGGCTCGGCAGCGAGGGTCGCGCCTTCGTCGACGAACGCGTGCTCGACCTGCCGCCCCGAGAATTCGAGGTGCTGGGCGTGCTGGTGCGGCGCGCGCCGCGGCTGGTGCTCAAGCGCGCGCTGGTCGATGCGCTGGCCGAGCGCAACATCGACGTGGCCGACAGCGCTGCCGAGGTCTATGTCTCCCGGTTGCGCCGCAAGCTCGAAGGCTCGGGCGCGTCGATCCGCACGATGCGCGGCTTCGGCTACCTGCTGACGCTGGAACCGGAGGCCGCATGAAGCCCGCCTCGCCGCACCCCGGCGGCCTGCGGCGCGACCTGATGCTGGGCCTGACGCTGCCGCTGCTGGTCATCGTCGTGGCCACCGCCACGCTCGGCACCTATGCCGCGCGCCGGCTCACCGAGCGCGTCTTCGACCGCTGGCTGCTCGATGCGGCACGCTCCATCACCACACTGCTGAGCTTCGATGCGCACGGTCGAGCGCAGGTCGCGATCTCGGCGCAGACCGACGCCATCCTGCGCTTCGACGACAGCGACCGCGTCTGGTACGCCGTGCTGCAGGACGGCCGGCTCCTGACCGGGCATGCCGGCCTGCCCGACCACGGCGAACGCGACACGCGCTACGCCCAGGGAAGCGCCTTCGACGCGACCTTCGGCGGTCAACCGGTGCGGGTGGCGCGCGCCGAGGTGGCGGCGGGCGGCAGGCCGGTGGTCGTGCTGACTGCGGAGACCCTGGCCAAGCGCCAGCACGCGGAGCGCGAGATGGTCAACCTCGTCTGGCCGATGGCGCTGCTGGTGCTGGCGACGGCGGGGGCCATCTTCATCGTGGTGCGCCGCACGGTGCGGCCGCTGGAGGCGATCGCGGCGCGCTGGTCGGCGCAGTCGCACGCGTCGCTGGAGCCGATCGGCATGGAGGGGCTGCCGCGCGAGCTGATGCCTTTCGCCCAGGCGCTCAACGAGTTGCTGGCACGCATCCGCGCCATGCTGATGCGCGAGCGGCAGTTCGCGGCCGCGTCGGCGCATCAGATCCGCACGCCGCTGGCCGGCTTGACGCTCGGCCTGGCGCGCGCCCGAGAGGCGCCCGACCTGCCCGCCGCGCACCGCGTGATCGACGAGCTGAGCGGCGCCACGCAGCGCACCGCGCGCCTGGTGCAGCAGCTCCTCGCCTTCGGCCGGCTTGACCCCGAAGCCCGCAGCGACATCGTCCTGCTGCCGCACGATCTCGTGGAGCTCTGCCGCGACCTGGGCGCCGCGCACATGGACCATGCCCTGGCCCAGTCGATCGACTTCGAACTCGTCGCGCCCGACGAGCCGGTCATGGTGCCGATGCAGCGCGAGCTGCTTGCCGAGGCACTCAGCAACCTGATCGACAACGCGATCCGCTACACCCCGGCCGGCGGCCGCGTCGTCGTCGAAGTCGACACTGAGCCGGCTGCGGTGCGGGTCGCCGACTCCGGCCCCGGCATCCCCGAAGACGAGCGCGCGCTCGTCTTCCAGCGCTTCGTGCGCGGCCGGTTCGCCACCGGCGAAGGCAGCGGCCTGGGTCTGGCCATCGTGCGCGACATCGCCGACCTGCACGGCGCCCGCATCACGCTCGCCGTCAGCCCTTGGGGCGGCACCACCGCGACCCTGTATTTCGCCCGGGCCGCGGGCTGAGCGCGCCGCGATGTGTCGCCGCACTCGTTCCAGCCCGCTCGCGGGGCAGCCGCAGTCGTGCTCCGGCTGCCCAGTCCTTTCACCGGAGCCACCATGCGCAAGTTCGTCGGTTCAATGTCACTGTCGGCAGCGGCGTCACTGCTCGCGGCATGCGCCGCCTCATCCGACGCGCAGCCGCCCGACGTCGAATGGCGGCGCGAGGTGATCGTGCAGATCGGCACCGCCGCCTCGATCCCGCCCTATGCCGACCATCACTGCCTGGACGCGATCACACCCGCCGCGCAGCAACGTGACGAGGTGCTGGTGCTCCACTTCAAGGTCGGCCGCAGCCGCTACTACCAGGCCTTTCCGACTGCGCCCGACGACGGCTGGAAGGTCGGCGAGACGATGCTGTTCGACTCGCAAACCTGCCAGATCAAGCGGGAGGCGAAGCGCGTGGGGTGATCGATGGGCCGGTCGCGGCCAGAACGTATTGAGACCATCGAGCGCACGGCAGGTCGCCAAAACACCGGCAGCGAAAATGCGCCGATGAAACTCTCCCAGGTGCTGTTCTCCCAAGGCTTCGGCGCACGCCGCGAGTGCGAGGGCCTCATCCTCGGCCGCCACGTGACGCTCGCCGGGCAGGTCTGCGACGACCCGTTTTTCGACGTCGACCCCGAAGGCCTCGTTTTCCAGGTGCGCGGTGAGTCATGGCCCTACCGCGAAAAGGCGCTGGTGCTGCTCAACAAGCCGGCGGGCTACGAATGCTCGCAAAAGCCCAAACACCATCCGAGCGTGATGAGCCTGTTGCGGTCCCGCTGCGGGTGGCGGCCTGCAGCCCGTCGGGCGCCTCGACGAAGACACGACCGGCCTGCTGCTGATGACCGACGACGGCGCGCTGATCCACCGCCTGACCTCGCCGAAGAAGCACGTGCCGAAGGTCTATGAGATCGAGACCATCGATCCGGTGAGCGACAAGCAGGTCGACGAACTGCTGCGCGGCGTGGTGCTGCATGACGACCGCTGCCGGTGCGCGCCGCCGCAGCCAGAAAGACGGGCGAGCGGACGCTGCAGATGACGTTGCTGGAAGGCAAGTACCACCAGGTCAAGCGGATGGTGGCGGCCGCCGGCACCACGGTGCAGCGCTTGCACCGCAGTGCGTACGGGGCGCTGTCGTTACCCGCCGACCTGGCACCCGGAAAGTGGCGCTGGCTGTCCGGCCCCGAGGCGGTGCTCGGGGCCGGTTGAACGTCGCCTACAACCCGACGATGTAATGCGCCAGATTCTCGATGTCCTGCGGACTCAAGGTGCCGGCCACGCTCGTCATGCTTCCGGCGTCATTCGTCCGGTTGTGCGCCTTGAAGTCGGTGAGCTGCTTGACGATGTAGTCGAACTGCTGACCGGCCACCCGGGGGATCTCGTCTGCCCGACGAAGCCGCCGAGGTGACACATCGTGCAGAGCGTCTCGGCGGCCTTTGCTTGACCGAGCTTGGCCTTCGCCGGGTCGGCAGCGAAGTTTTGCACCGGCGGCTTCTGCTTGGCGTAGTAGTCCGACAGCTCGTGCATCTCGTCGCGCGTCATGCGACCACCATCGGGCTCATCAACGGGTTGCTGCGCCGGCCCTCCTGGAAGTCTTTCAACTCCAGGTACATGTAGCGGCCGTCTGGCCGGCGAGGATCGGATAGGCCGCCTGGTCGACTTGCCCTCCACGCCGTGACATGCGGCGCAGATGGCCGCCTTCGCGGGCACCGCGTCCGTCCCCCTCGGCCCGGACGCCGACCCGCAGCGACCAGCCCGGCCGCGGCGATGAACGCCGCAGCTTTGCTTCTCAGTACCCGCCCCGTCATGGCAACGCGAACACGACGACCGAATTGCCGCGCTTGAAGTCGAGCTGGGTGTTGCCGCCCGCCGCGACCGCGACGTACTGCTTGCCACCGGCCACGTACGACACCGCCGGCGCGTTGACGCCGGCACCGCACTGGTACTCCCACAACTTCTTGCCGCTGGCTGCGTCGAACGCACGGAAGAGGCCGTTGCCTTCGCCGTTGAAGACCAGGTTGCCGGCGGTCGCGAGCACACCGCCGATCAGCGGCTGCTCGGTGTCGAACTGCCAGGCGACCTTGCCGGTGTCGATGTTGACGGCCGAGAGCCGGCCCCACTGCTTCTCGCTGGCGATGACCTTGAAGGCGCCGCCGAGCCAGAGCTTGCCGCCCGGGTATTTCGCGTCTTCGACGTGGTAGGTCATCGGCTGGTGCAGGTTGGCCGCATAGGCCAGGCGCAGCTTCGGGTTGACGGCCATCGGGCTCCACTCGACACCGCCGTTGGCGCCGGGCAACATGCGCGCGCCGTCCTTGGTCGGCAGCGTCCACATGTTCTCTTGCGGCACCATCGCCTCGCTGAAGCGAATGATCTCGCCGGTGGCCCGGTCGTGGACATAGATGTGGCCGGTCTTGCCGCCGTGGATGGCGACCTTGCGCATCTTGCCGTCCTTGCCGAGCGCCTCGGTCAGGATCACGGGCGAGACCGCGTCCAGGTCCCAGACGTCGTGGGGCACGTACTGCGAATGCCACTTGTAGGCGCCGGTGTCGAGGTCGACGGCGACCATCGAGTCGGTGTAGAGGTTGTCGCCCGGGCGCTCGGCGCCGTACAGGTCGGGGCTCGGGTTGCCGACGACGAAGAAGGCGGTGTTGCTCTCCTTGTCGATGGCGGGCGCCATCCAGACGCCGCCGCCGAGGGTCTTGTAGAAATCGCCGCCGCCCTTGGCGAGCTGCGCCTTCTCGGCCGCGATGTCGCGGTGCAGGTCGCGGTGGGTCGGGTCGGTGGTCGCCCAGACGCCTTCGCTGCCTTGTCGGGCACGGTCGCGAACGACCAGAGCAGCTTGCCGTCCTTCGCGTCGTAGGCCTTGACGAAACCGCGGATGCCGTACTCGCCGCCGTTGGTGCCGATCAGGATCTTGCCGTTGACGGCGACCGGTGCCATCGTCTCCGAATACCCGTCCTCGGGGTCGGCGATCTGCGTCGCCCAGAGCACCTTGCCGGTCTTGGCGTCGAGCGAGATCAGCTTCGCGTCGAGCGTGCCCATGTAGAGCTTGTCGCCCATCACCGCGACACCGCGGTTGTTGGGGCCGCAGCAGTAGGTGGTCACGGACCCCATCTTGTGCTTGTAGTGCCAGAACTCCTTGCCGGTCGCGGCGTCGAGCGCGTAGATGTGGTTGTACGAGGTCGTGATGTACATGATGCCGTCGACGACGATCGGCGCGGTCTCCATCGACTCCAGCACTTCGGTCTGGAACAGGAACGCGGGCTTCAGCTTCGAGACGTTCGAGCTGTTGATCTGCTTGGCGGGGTAGTAACGCGTCTGCTCGTAGTTCATGTTCGACTGCAGGAAGTTGACCGCGTCGCCCCCCGAGCCGTCGAGCTGCTTTTGCGACACCGAGACCATTTTCGGCACCGGCATGCCGGTCGCGGTGGCGGTGCCCGCGGCCGCCGCTTGGCCCGAGATCTCGGCCTGCGCGAAGGCGTTCAGCGAGGCGCCACTCGAGGCCAGGCAAAGGGCAGCGGCAGCCATCGCCATCGGGCTTGACCGAAACGTGGTGGGATGTGACATCTCTTCTCCAGATTGAGGCAGGATCGGGTACGGAGCGGCATCATGCCGACGCCGGCGCGGCGCACGGGCTGCTACAGCCCGACGGCATCGTCCGCAAGGGAAAACCTCACGACAACGATCGCAGGTGAGAATAATCACATCTCCCCTTTTTCGAAACAAGTTTCGTTACCTTCCCACTCATGGTAAATACCAAGTTGTCAATCGGCATAAATCAGTCATGACATTCGAAACCGCTCAAGGCCGCCGCGCGGCGTTCGTCTTTCTATGCGCCATCGCATCGGCCTGGCCGGTGACAGAGGCCCAGGCACAGGCCGAGACCAATCCCAACCTCAATGCGCAATTGCTGGTCGCGACCCGCGAGAGCGACTTCGCCAAGGTGCAGGCCGCGCTCGACAAGGGGGCGGTGCCCAATTCCCGCAACCGACTCGGCAAGACCCCGCTGTTGATCGCCTGTGAAAAAGGCAATCTGCCGCTCGCCGACCTGCTGCTGCGCCGTGGTGGCGACATCGCCGAGGCCTCGCTCGAAGGCGTGACGCCGCTGATGGCCGCGAGCTACGCGGGCAATGCCGAACTGGTGCGCCGGCTGCTCGCGGCCGGTGCCCGCACCGAGCCGGTCGACCGGATGAACAAGACAGCGATCGTCTACGCGACGGGCCTCGGCCATGCCGGCGTGGTCGACGCGCTGCTCGGCTCCGGCATCGATGTCGACGCCCGCTACGAGCACGGCCTGACCTTGCTGATGTGGGCCGCCGGCCAGGGCCAGCCCGAGGTCGTGAAGCTGCTGTTGGCGCACGGTGCGCATCAGGAGCCGAAAGACGACCGCGGTTTGAGTGCGATCGACATTGCCCGCCAGACCGGACACGCCGAGGCGGTGAAATTGCTCGACCCGGGCTCGGCCCCATGAGCCTGTTCGGCACTCGGCGGCGCCAGGCGTTGGATATCGGCTGAAAAGGTAGTTTCCCGCGCACGCCCTGGCGTCGTTTCATGACAGATTCCGAAACCCCGATTCCCCGACCTCTTTCATGCGCCTGACCTTCCTCGCTGCCGCCGCGGCCGAATTTGCATTTGCGGCGGGACTGACTGCGCCCGCACGAGCCCAGAGCGCCCTGCCCCCGGTCACCGTCACCGCCACCCGCATCGACACGCCGGCCTTCGACATCCCCGCCTCGATCGACCGCATCGGCAGCGAGGTGATCCGCGAGGGCCGCGCCCAGATCAACATCTCCGAAAGCCTCGCCGCCGTGCCCGGGCTGCAGGCCCGCGACCGGCAGAACTATGCGCAGGACGTGCAGATCTCGGTCCGCGGCTTCGGCGCCCGCTCGACCTTCGGCATCCGCGGCCTGCGCCTCTACGTCGACGGCATCCCGGCGACCTTCCCCGACGGCCAGGGCCAGATCACCAATGTCGAGCTCGGCTCGGTCGACCGCATCGAGGTGCTGCGCGGGCCGTATTCGGCGCTCTACGGCAACTCCTCGGGCGGCGTGATCTCGGTCTTCACCGAGGACGGCGCGGCCAGGCCGACCGTCGATTTCAGCGTCTCGGCGGGCAGCGACAGCTCACTTCGCGTCGCCACCAAACTGAGCGGCAGCACCGGCACGGGGGTCGGCGCGCTCGGCTACGTGCTGAGCGCCAGCCACTTCCAGACCGACGGCTACCGTGACCACAGCGCCGCCGAGCGCAACCTGGGCAACGCGAAGCTGAGCCTGCGCATCGACGAAGACAGTTCGTTGACCGTCATCGCCAACAGCATCCAGTTGCCGAAAGCGCAAGACCCGCTCGGCCTGACGCGGCTGCAGTTCGGTGGCGACCCGACTTCCGTCGACCCGTCGGCGCTGACGTTCAACACCCGCAAGACGGTCAACCAGAACCAGGGCGGCCTGATCTACGAACGCCGCCTGGGCGCGTCGGACACCGTGCGGGCGCTCGTCTACACCGGCCACCGCGGGACGGTGCAATACCAGTCGATCCCGGTCGCGACCCAGGCGAGCCCGCTGCATCCCGGCGGCGTCATCGACCTGTCGAGCGTCTACAGCGGCACCGACCTGCGCTGGACCCACCTCGGCGCACTCGCCGGCATGCCGTACAGCGTCGTCGCCGGGCTGACCTACGACCGGCTCGACCAGCACCGTCTCGGCTTCCAGAACTTCACCGGCAGCGGCACGTCGGCCGTCCTCGGTGTCGAAGGCGCACTGCGCCGTGACGAGAACGACAAGGCGAAGAACCTCGACGAGTATCTGCAGGCCGAACTGCACCTGACGCCGGCGTGGTCGCTCTCGGCCGGCCTGCGCCACAGCCAGGTGCGCATCGATTCAGCCGACCACTACATCGTCGGCACCAACGGCGACGACAGCGGCGCCACCCGCTACACCGCGACCCTGCCGGTCCTCGGCGTGATGTTCGCGGCGAGCCCCAGCGTCCATCTCTACGCGACCGCCGGCCGCGGCTTCGAGACGCCGACCCTGAACGAGCTGGCCTATCAACCGAGCGGCGCGACCGGCCTGAACTTCGGCCTGCAGCCCGCGAAGAGCAGCAACCTCGAGGTCGGCGTGAAGACCCGGGTCGACGGCCTGGGCGAGCTCAACGCTGCGGTGTTCGACACCCGCACCGAGCACGAGATCGTCACCCTCAGCAACACCGGCGGCCGCTCCACCTACCAGAACGCCGGGGCGACGCGGCGGGTCGGCGTCGAGCTGGGCTGGTCGAACACCTATGCCGAAAACCTGCGCGCCCAGGCCGCGCTGAGTGTGACCGACGCGACCTACCGGGATGCCTTCAAGACCTGCAACGTGACGCCATGCGCCGCGGCGGCCCAGCAGACGATTCCGTCCGGCAACCGCATCCCCGGCGTCGCCAAGGGCAGCCTCTACGCCAGCCTCGCCTGGGCACCGCCGCTCGGGCTGCATGCCGGCCTCGACGGGCGCTACACCAGCCGCGTCCTCGTCAACGACGCCAACTCGGATGCCGCGTCGGGCTATGCGGTCTTCGGCGCCAGCGTCGGCTACGTGGCCCAGGTCGGGCCGTGGAAGCTTTCCGGCTTCGTCCGCGGCGACAACCTGGCGGACCGCCGCTACGCCGGTTCGGTGATCGTCAACGAAGGCAACAGCCGCTTCTTCGAACCGGCGCCGGGGCGGACCTGGCTGACCGGCGCGTCGGGGACATTGACGTTTTGAACGCGACCCGTGCCGGCCGCTACGACCGCGTCGCGGTCGCCCTGCATTGGCTGATCGGCCTGGCGCTGATCGCACAGATCGCGTTCGGCATCCTGATCGATGACCTCGCGCCCGCCGGCACGCCGGCGCGGGGCAACGTGATCAACCTGCACAAATCGACCGGCATCGTGCTCGGTATCCTGATCCTGGCGCGGCTCGGCTGGCGCCTGACGCATCGGCCGCCGGCCTGGCCGGGCAGGCTGCCAGCCTGGCAGCGGCAGGCGGCGCGGCTCGGGCACCTGGCCCTCTATGCCTGCATGCTGGTGATGCCGCTCTCCGGCTACCTCGCCTCCAATTTCAGCCGCCACGGCATCCGCTTCTTCGGTCACCACTGGGCCGCCTGGGGGCCGGACCTGCCCGGCGTCTATCGCCTGCTCAACGGCCTGCACGGGCTGACCGGCTGGCTCTTTTGCGCGCTCATCGCCGGCCACATCGCGATGGCGTTGAAGCACGCCCTCATCGACCGCGACGGGGTTTTCTCTCGCATGGGGCCGGGCGCGTCGGCGCACAATTCCCGGCTCTGATCTCCCAGTTTCTCACCCGATGAAGATTCCTGTGCGCCTCTTGGCCGGCCTGCTGACGCTGGCCGCCTCCCTCGCGTCGGCCGCCCCGTTCGCCTACGTGCCCAACGAAGGTTCGGCCACGCTCAGCGTCATCGACACCGCGACCGACACCGTCGTCGCCCAGATCCCGGTCGGCAAGAAGCCGCGCGGCACCGTCATCAGCCTCGACGGCGGCACCGCCTACGTCAGCGACCAGCCGAACAACCAGCTCGCGGTCGTCGACCTGGTCGCGCGCAAGCAGACCGGCGCCATCCCCCTCGGCGAGTCGCCCGAGGGCGTGGGCATCTCGGCCGACGGCCGCTGGGTGGCGGCGGCGGTGGAAGAGAGCAACGACGTCGCCTTCGTCGACACGCGCGACAACCGCAAGGCCTTCGTCGTCACCGTGCGCGGCAAGAACCCGGAGCACGCGATCTTCTCGCCCGACGGCAGGTACGTGTTCGTCAGCGCCGAAGAAGGCGAGGCGGTCGACGTCATCGATTTCGCCAGCCGCACCGAGGTCGCGCAGATCCCCGTCGGTGCCCGGCCGCGCGGCATCGGCTTCTCGCCCGACAGCCGCATCGCCTACGTGGCAGCCGAGAGCGGCAGCGAGGTGTACGTCATCGATGCGCAGAAGTTCGCCGTGCTGGCCAAGGTCCAGGCCGGCCTGCGCAGCAACGGCGTCACGGTGCACCCGGACGGCAAACGCGTCTACATCTCCAACGGCGGCGACGCGACCGTCGCGGTCATCGATGCCGACAGCCGCGCGGTGATCGCGACCATCCCGGTCGGGCAGCGGCCGTGGAACATGGCGCTGACGCCGGACGGCAAGAAGCTCTACGTCGCCTGCGGGCGGTCGGGCGTGGTGTCGGTGATCGACACCGAGCGCAATGTCAAGCTGGCCGATGTGGCGGTCGGCAAGCTGCCTTGGGGCGTGGCGATTCGTTGAGCCGGACGCGCTACCGGAGCCAGCGCTCCACGACGCGGTCGTACTCACCCGTCGCCTTGGCAAGATGCAGCCATTGATCGACCCAGGCCTTGAACACGCCGTCGCCCCGCGGCAGAAGCCAGGCCATCTCGCCGTATTGCAGCGGCGCCTCGGGGTTGACCGCACACAGGCCCGGGCGCAGCTTTTGTTGCGCGAGGGTCTCGACCGACTCGGAGATCATCACGTCGGCATGGCCCTTCAGAATCTCGTCGAAGATGGTGGTGTTGTCGTTGTAGATGACGATCGTGGCCTGCTTGAAGTTGGCGCGCGCAAAGCGCTCGTTGCTGCCGCCGGGATTCTCGATCACCGTGACACCGGGCTTGTCGATGTCGGCCACCGTTCGGTACTTCGCGACGTTCTTGCACAGCGTGATCGGCGCTTTGCCGTTGACCATGTAGGGCGCCGTGAAGAAGGCCGACTTCTGCCGCTCCAGCGTCACCGAGACACCGCCGACCGCCAGGTCGCAATGATCCTGCAGGTCCTTCAGCAAGGTCGCCCATGACGACTTGACGATCTCGGCCTCGACGCCGAGTGCTTTGGCCGCGGATTGAATCAGGTCGATGTCGATGCCCTCGAAGCCGCCTTCCGGGCGGGCCACGCTGAACGGTCGATAGTCTCCTGGCGTGCAGACCCGCAGCTTGCCGGACTTTTGCACCGCGTCGAGACGGGAGGGCGGGGCCTCCTGCGCAATCGCGGCGTGCGTGATCAGGGCGGCGGACAAACAGAGAATGGCGCGAAGTGGCATCGGGGATCTCGGTTCTGAAGGCTGTGCACAAGTGATGTAGATGATATCTGTTCCACGATAATATCGATCATCTATTCCCATCCGGAGCGACCATGCGCAACGCCAAAATTAGCCGTACCCCGCTCTCCGGAGTCGGCGCGCTGGCGGGCACCCCAGGGGAGATTGGCGAACAACTGCGCCACTCCCGTGCCGAGCGCGCCATCGCGCTGACCTTTGCGCACGAGAGCGCGCGGACGGTGCGTGCGATCGCCGACGCCATGGGCAGCCTGGCGCCCATGATGGTGGGTTTGATCCACCAGCGCCAGCGCGAGGCCCTCGACAGGATCGTCGAGGCCCTGGTGCCCACGGTGCCGCTGCCCGAGCACATGCTGGCCGAGGCCCGGATGAGGGCGCAGGCGCGCAACGAGGTGCTTGCCTCCGGCGACTGGCTCACAGCGGCGCACATTGCAGAGCTCGCTGGCTTCAGCACCTCGAACCTGAGCGCCCAACCGAACAAGTGGAAGAAAGAGGGGCAGATCTTCGCCATCCGCCACCAGGGCCTCGACTACTTCCCGGCTTATGGTCTCGACGCCGAGACAGGGTTCCGGCCGTTCAAGTCTCTGGCGCCGGTCCTCGCCGCGTTTGGCGATCGGAAGGACGGCTGGGGCTTGGCTTACTGGTTTGCTTCGGTCAATGGATTCCTGGGCGGAAGACGACCTCAGGACCTGCTAGCGAAGTCCCCGGACCGCGTGCTCTCGGCAGCGGCTGACGAGATGGGAGCGATCGCCCATGGCTGACCCGCCGGACCCAGCGCGCAAGGTCCGGCGAAGTCCACGGAAGGCGGCGCCCGCTGCCAGCGTGCCGGCGCCACCCGACGTTCTTCACGTCACACCGATGACCTGGAAGACCGGAGCCGCATTGCACCGCGTCCACCTCGACCTCTACGCCCCCGATGCGTTCAATCCAGGCCTCGGTGGCAACGCCCGCTTCAGCCCCATCGTCGACGCGCGCGGCAAGCCGATCCCCACGCTCTATGGCGGCACGAGTTTCAACTGCGCCGCGATGGAAACCATCTTCCACGACGTGCCCAACGCCCCAGGGCTGAAGACCTTCGACAAACGCAAGCTCCAGGGGCAATGCCATTCGGTACTGGACTGCCTGACGCCGCTGAGGCTGGCTGATCTGCGCAATGTGCCGCTGCGCAGGCTGGGCATCGAGCGCAAGCAGCTGATCGACACCGAGAAGGACACCTACGGGCAGACCCGCCCGTGGGCAGCTGCGATTCATGCGCAGCATGCCGACGTCCAAGGCCTCTGCTGGACATCGCGGCAAGACGACAGTGCGATGGCCTTGATGTTGTTCGGCGACCGAATCGGCCTCGGGGCGATGACGCCGCGGGGCACCTCGCGCGCCCTGATCGACGATGGGCCCGCCTACGTGGAACTTCTGGCCCTGGCCGTTGCCATCGGCGTGTGCATCGTTGCCGGTCGGGTGTGACGGAACAACTGTTCACACCGCCTGGAACGACTGCTTCAGGGTGACACCGGCTGACGCCGTGATCGACCCCTCAAGCATCCCTCAACCCTCCTGCCGAGATCGGCAACTTCCGCACCCGCCGCCCCGTCGCCGCGAACAGCGCGTTGGCCAAGGCCGGCGCCAACGCCGCCGTGCCGGGCTCGCCCAGGCCGCCCGGCGCCTCGGTGCTCGGCACGATGTACACCTCCACCACCGGCGCCTCGTTCATCCGCAGCACGCGGTAGTCGTGGAAGTTGCTCTGCACCACCCGCCCCTTGTCGAGCGTGATCTCGCCCCAGAGCGCGGCGCTGATGCCGAAGTTGACGCCGCCCTGAAGCTGCGCCTGCACCGTGTCCGGGTTGACGACCTGCCCGCAGTCGACCGCGCAGACGACGCGCTGCACCGTCACGACGCCGTCCTTGTCGACCGCGACTTCGACCACCTGCGACATGTAGGAGCCGAACGCGAACTGCACCGAGACGCCGCGGCCGACCTTGCTCCCGGGAACCGCCTTCATCGGCGTCCCCCAGCCGGCCTTGCTCGCCGCCAGTTGCAGCACTGCCTTTTCGCGCGGCGACTTGCCCAACAGGTCGACGCGGTACTGCACCGGATCCTTGCCGGCCTTGGCCGCCAACTCGTCGATGAAACTCTCGACGACGAAGATGTTGTGGGTCGGGCCGACGCCGCGCCAGAACGCCGTCGGAATGCCGGGCGGCTCGTGGCGCACGTAGTCGACGAAGACGTTCGGGATGGTGTAGGGCAGGTCCTTCGCGCCCTCGACCGCGTCCGAGTCGACGCCGTTGATGACCGCCGGCGGTGCGAAGCGGGCCATGATCGACGAGCCGGTGACCCGGTGCGTCCAGGCGGTCGGCTGCCCCTTGTCGTCGAGCGAGGCGGAGAGGCGGTCGTAATAGTACGGCCGGTACATGTCGTGCTGGATGTCTTCCTCGCGCGTCCAGACGAACTTCACCGGGCCGTCGATCTGCTTGGCGAACAGCATCGCCTGCACGACCGAATCGACCTCGAGCCGGCGCCCGAAACCCCCGCCGATGAGCTGGTTGTGAATCTGCACCTTGTCGAGCGGCAAGCCCGAGACCTTGGCCGCCGCGCCCTGGGCGAAGGTCGGTACCTGGGTGCCGCACCAGATCTGGCAGTTGTCCTTCTTGAGGTCGACGGTGATGTTGATCGGCTCCATCGGCGCATGGGCGAGGAACGGCAACTCGTAGACCGCTTCCAGCTTCGTGCTGCTGGCCGCAACGGTCGCCGCGGCATTGCCGTCGTTGCGGGCGATGGCACCCGCGGCCATCGAGGCCGACGCCATCTGCTTGTTCAGCTCGGCGCTCGACAGGCCGGCATTGGCCCCTTCGGTCCAGGTCGGCGCCAATGCCGCCAGGCCTTGCTTGGCCGCCCACATGTGGTCGCCGACGACGGCCACCGCGTTGTCGATCTTGACGACCTGGCGCACGCCCTTGACGGCCATCGCCTTGGCGTCGTCGGTGGTCGCGAGCTTGCCGCCGAAGACCGGTGAGGCGGCGACGGTCGCGAACTTCATGCCCTTGACCTGCACGTCGATGCCGAAAATGGCCGAGCCGTCGAGCTTGCCGGCAGTGTCCAGCCGGTGGTGCGGTTTGCCGATCAGCTTGAAGTCTTTCGCCTCCTTTAACTTGACGTCGGTCGGCACCGGCAGGGTCGCGGCCTTCTCGACGAGCTGGCCGTAGCCGAGCTTGCGGCCGCTGCCCTTGTGGGTGACGACGCCGTTGGCCGCCGAACAGGCCTGCGGATCCACGCCCCAGGTCTGGGCCGCGGCGCTCACGAGCATCATGCGAACGGTGGCACCCGCGGTGCGCAGCGGCACGTAGGCGCTGCGCACCGAGGTCGAGCCGCCGGTGACCTGGCCGCCGAGCAAGGGGTCGCTGTAACGCTGGCCGTCGGGCGGTGCCTGGATCAGCTTGACCTTGTCGACGTCGACCTCGAGCTCCTCGGCGAGCAGCATCGGCATCGAGGTGAAGGTGCCCTGCCCCATCTCGACCTTGTGCATCACGAAGCTGACGACGCCCTGGCGGTCGATGCTGATGAAGGCGTTGGGGGCGAAGCCCGCGCCCTCTTCGGTCGCCTTGGCCGCGGCATGGCCGACCGCGGCCTCGGCGGGGATCGGGCCGGGCGGCGGCTTCGGCGTGTCGGCGGCGAACGCGGGCCAGGCGAACGACGCCATCAGGCCGCCGCCGGCGCTCGCGCCGACTTTCAGGAACGAACGGCGGGAGGTCGACGCCGGGCGGGTGGAGGCAAGGAGCAGATCGAAGGTCGTCATGGCTCAGGCCCTCTTCGCGGCAACGATGGGGATCCCGGCGGCGTGCTTGATCGCGGCCTTGATCCGGGGATAGGTGCCGCAGCGGCAGATGTTGCCGCTCATGGCGTTGTCGATGTCGGCATCGCTCGGCTTGGCATTGGTCGTGAGCAAGGCCGTCGCCGACATGATCTGGCCCGACTGGCAGTAGCCGCACTGCACCACGTCCAACTCCCGCCAGGCGGCCTGCACGCGCTTGCCGACCGGGTTCTGGCCGATCGCCTCGATGGTGGTGATCTTCTTGCCGACGACCTGCGACACCGGGGTGACGCAGGAGCGGGTCGCGACCCCATCGACATGCACGGTGCAGGCGCCGCAGAGCGCCATGCCGCAGCCGAATTTGGTGCCGGTCAGGCCGACGACGTCGCGCACCGCCCAGAGCAAGGGCATGTCGTCGGTGACGTCGATCTGCTGCGGTTTTCCGTTGATGTTCAGGCTGAGCATGGAGTGCTTCTTTCAAAAGGTTGACAAATTACCGCTATGACGAAGTTACGTGGCGAGTCAACGCCCGATCGGGCCCCCACCCCCCAACCAATGGGTATCGGCCTTTCAGACAGGCATCAACAATGGCTCCACATCGTTCGATAGTCGAACGAATCTACCCACCGAACAGGACGCCACATGAACTTCTCGACATTGATCAAATCAGTTGCTGCCACCGCCGCCTGTGTCTCGTCGCTGGCGCATGCCGTGCCGGTGACCTATGTGTTCACTGGCACCACGACCGACGGCCTCAAGTCGAGCGTGACCGGCTCGCTGACGATCGACACCAGCACCTACACCACGACGTCCAGCGGCACAAATTACCAGAATGGTTCGTCGGCCGTGTCGAGCAGCGCCAGCATCTCGTTCGCAGGCGGCCCGGCCTACACGATTGCATCGGGGCTGAGCGGCTCCACGTCGACAACTCTCATCCGCAGCAACAACAGCAACTATTTTGGCCTGGACGACGAAGCCACGGTCGGCACCACGCAATACATATTCTTGTTGGCCACCTACGACTTTTCCGGCACCGCATCGTCAACCCTATTCAATACTGCCGCCAGCAACGTCAGCCTCGATCAATCCGTGAGCTTCAATACCGCCGGGTCCTCCAGCATCGGAAGCTTTTCCGTCGGGCAGGTCGGCAGCAATTCGTACGTGAACCGCTCGTTCACCATCGATTCAGTCGGCACCTCGACCGCTGTCGCAGCCGTCCCCGAGCCCGAAACCTATGCGCTGATGCTCGCCGGCCTGGCCGCCGTCGGCTTCATCTCGCGCCGCCGCCAACGCGTCTGACAACCAACTTTCTACCGCTGCGGGTACGACGACACATAGGCCCACAGCGCCTGAATCTCTTCCGGCTTGACGATCGTCCCCCAGGCCGGCATGGCGCGCTTGCCGTTCGTCACCGAGTTGACGAAGCGCGGCTTCTCGTCGTGCGGGAAGGTGCGGAGATCGAAAAACGGCGGGCCGGGCGAGACCATGTCGAGGCCGTGGCACTTCTGGCAGTAGTCCTTGAAGAGCTGCGTGCCCTTTGCGACCTGCGCCGGGTCGGCGGGCGGCATCGCGACCGTCACGTTCGGCTTCGGCGGGTCGGGGTCGTTCGGGTCGGGCGGGTACTCGGTCGCGGGCGGCGGGGGTGGTGCCGGCGGCGCACCGGCCGCGACGCTGATCGAGACCAGCGACACGCTGGGCGATGCGGCGCCCAGCGCCGCAAGCAAACAGGCGATCACCGCCGGCCGGACGAACATCGATCGATTCGGCAAAGTCATTCAGTCCTCAGTGCAATGCGAAGGTCCAGACCGACCCGCCGACCGGCACCGCCGGCAGGTTCTTGTCGCCGCCGACCGCGTTGTAGAGCGTCGCGGCGCCGCTGGTGATGGTGATGTACTGCTTGCCGTTCTGTTCCCAGGTGATGGGCATGCCGGAGATGCCCGAGCCGGTCTGAAACTTCCAGAGCTGGCGGCCGGTGTCCGAGTCGTAGGCCAGGAATTCGCCGAGCAGGTTGCCGGTGAAGACCAGGCCGCCGGCGGTCGACATCACGCCCGCCCAGTGCGGAATCTTCAGCGGCACCTCCCAGACATGCTTGCCCGTCGTCGGGTCGATCGCGGCGAAGTAGCCGCGGTTGCCGTCTTCGGGCGAGACATAGCCCTTGATGTCGACGCCGAAGAACATCGCCGGCAGCTTCAGTTCCTGGCGCACGTTTTGCAGCGTCGCACCGAAATTCATGCCGTTGACGAAGGCGAGCCGGCGTGTCGGGTCGAAGCTGATCGGCTGCCAGTTCTTGGCGCCGATGATGGTCGGCCAGACTTCCTCGTCGCCCTTCATCACCTCCTGTGCCTTGAAGCGCTTGGTCATCTCGGTGTCGATCGGGCGGCCGGTCGCCATGTCGATGCCGCTCGCCCAGGTCATCTTCTTCGCGTACTGGTTGGCGGCCATCAGCTTGCCGGTGGCCCGGTCGAGCACGTAGAAGAAGCCGTTGCGGTTGGCGTTGATGATGGCGTTGACCGGCTTGCCGGCGACCTTCACGTCGGCCAGCACCATCTCGTTGACGGCGTCGTAGTCGTAAGGATCCGCAGGCGAGAACTGGTAGTGCCAAACGATCTCGCCGGTCTTCGGGCGGATCGCCAGCACCGAGCAGATGTAGAGCGAATCGCCCCCCTTGGCGCGCATCTGCGGGTTCCACGGCGCGCCGTTGCCGGTGCCCCAGAAGACGAGATCGAGCTTCGGGTCGTAGGTGCCGGTCAGCCAGGTGGTGCCGCCGCCGGTCTTCCAGTTGTCGTTGCCGTTCCAGGTGGCGTTGCCCGTCGGGTCGTCCGGGCCGGCGGTGGTGTAGCGGGTCCAGAGCATCTTGCCGGTCTTCGGGTCGTAGCCGCGGATGAAGCCGCGGGTGTTGTACTCGCCGCCGGAAATGCCGGTCATCAGCACACCATTCACCAGCAGCGGCGCGCCGGTGATCGAGTAGCCGGTGGTGTAGTCGGCGACCTTGGTGCGCCAGAGGATCTTGCCGTCCTTGGCATCCATCGCCTGCAGGTGGGCGTCGAGCGTGGCGCGGTAGATGACGCCGTCCTTCACCGCCAGGCCGCGCGCCTGGATGCCGCAGCAGACCATCGCGGCGACGTCGGCCGGCAGGTCGATCTGCGTCTTCCAGAGCTGCCGGCCGGTGCTGGCGTCGATGGCGGCGGTCGAGTTGTGGGTGACGACGTACATCACGCCGTCGATCACCAGCGGCTGCGTCGACATGTTGGCGGAGTTGTCGAGGCTGGTGCTCCAGACCGGCACCAGGTCCTTCACGGTCGACTTGTTGATCTGCGTCAGGGTCGAGAAGCGCTGCTGCGCGACGCCCATGCCGTAGGTCGCGACCTGCGTCGTGTCGGTGCTCGACATGCTGTCGATGCCGGCGGCCGGACCCATCTGGGCGCAGGCGGCGAGGCAGGCAATGGCACCGAGCGCGATCGAACACTGGAATGGCCGTCGCAGGGGCGCGCCGTGAATGCGGTTGAACATCTCTTGTCTCCGTCGATCTTGTTAAGGGCGCGGACTGAAAGCCCACCTTGGCCAGGGTCCGCTGGCAAGCTCAAAAGATTATTGAGGCCGGATTCGACGTGTCAACCAGGGATTACGTTGGGCAGGCTCGCGCCGGCTCGCTCGGCCGCCGGGGGTGAAGACGTGGCGGTCGTCAGTCGAACGCGTAGCGCATGCCGGCCCACGCGGTGCGCGGCGCGCCGGGCGCGAGGAAAGTGCCGCGGGCGACCGGGTAGTCGCCGTTGGCGTTCGCGGGCAGGGCCCGGGCGACGTAGTTGCCGCTGGCAGTGAACC
>CAMQQG010000006.1:0-19934 GCA_947034895.1 Rhytidiadelphus loreus
GAGAAGCCACCCTTTATAAGTTGGACGCAGCGCGATGTGCTTTGATCGATCGCCGGAGTGATGAGGACATGAAGGTGGTCTAGCATGATGACGAAGGCGTGGAGGGCAAAGCGGTTCTGCGCGCGATAGCGGAAGAGGGTATCGATCATGAGGTTCGCATTTTCGGTCCGTTGAAAGAGGCTTCGGCGCTGGTGCGTAAGGATCGTGATCGCGTAGGACTCTAGCTTCTGTCGGATCGTAGCCATGAGGCATACCCCAGGGGCTAAAGCCCCACGTCTTTCCAGCCCGAGAGGGCCAAGGCTAAGGCCTTGGCTTACCTAGACGCAAAAACAAGAACTAGTTAAACCCTCTCCGCGTCCGGCCCTTGAAGTCATCGCGTTCCGTCTCGCGTTCGCGCATCTTCTCCGCGTAGTTTGCCGCATCGTTGTTCCGCTGCTTCTTCTCCGCAGCCGTAAACGTCCGTTCCTCGCTACGGCTGATGCGCTTATGCGCATACATGCCTTCGAGCAGGAACTCCGCCGCGCTCACCGCTATCTCCGGCTTCGACTTCGAGTTGATCTGCAGCGGCGTTAGCTTCTCAAACAGTCCCTGAATCTGCTTTAGTTCTTCCTGTGAAGTAACAGCCGAGAACTCATCCGTCAGCGCAACCGTCCCGCCAAGGTTGAACCACTGCTCGATCTGCTGCGTGTTCGTCCCGGTAAAGTACTCGTCGAAGATGGTCGCCACTGCGCCGCGAATGATCTCGCGAATGACAACATCCGCCCCGCGCATCTCGCCCTCATACTCCAGCTCGATCTTGCCCGAAATTCCCGGCAGCGCCGCATAGATATCCCCGATCCGCGGCACAGCAACGCTCTCACCATGAATCAGCGCCCGCCGCTCCGCGTTCGAAACCACCAGCTCCATCGTCGAAATCGGCAGCCGCTGCGACACGCCCGACCTCTTATCAACCTTCTTATCCTCACGCGCCGAGAAGGCAATCTGTTCCACCACTTGCCGGATATACGTCGGTATCTCGACCTTCAACTCGCCACCGCGCTTGGTCCACGCCTCCTGCTGCGTGATTGCGATGCCCTCGTTGATGTTCTCCGGGTAGTGCGTGCGAATCTCCGACCCAATGCGGTCCTTAAGCGGCGTCACAATCTTGCCGCGCGCCGTGTAGTCTTCTGGGTTGGCCGAGAAGACAATGGCCACATCCAGCGCCAGCCGCACCGGGTAGCCCTTAATCTGCACGTCGCCTTCCTGCATGATGTTGAAGAGCGCGACCTGGATCTTGCCCGCCAGGTCCGGCACTTCGTTGATGCAGAAGATGCCGCGATTCGCCCGCGGCAGCAGCCCATAGTGCATCGTCAACTCAGACCCGAGGTCCTGGTTCGACCGCGCCGCCTTGATCGGATCGATATCGCCGACAAGATCGGCCACCGTCACATCCGGTGTCGCCAACTTCTCTACATAACGATCGTCCGGCGTCATCCACGCAATCGGTGTCTCGTCGCCCATCTTCGCGATCAGGTCCTTCGAGAACTTCGACAGCGGAGCATACGGATTATCGCGCAGCTCCGACCCCGCAACATAAGGGCTCTGCGCATCGAGCAGCGTGGTCAGAGCGCGCAGAATCCTCGACTTCGCCTGCCCGCGCAGCCCCAGCAGAATGAAGTTGTGCTTCGACAGCACGGCATTCACAATCTGCGGCACCACCGTATCTTCGTACCCGACGATGCCCGGAAACAGCGGACGATCTCTCCCCGCACCCGAGCGCAGTTTCGCGATCAGGTTGTCGCGAAGTTCATCCTTTACAGAACGTGCAAGCCGGGCCGGGGTGTATTCACTGGCGCGCAAAGCGCCTAAGGTCGAGGGGGTGGAAGTCGCCATATCTCAGTATAGATGTCAGCGGCCGCCGGGAGGTGCAGCACGGCCGCCGGTGTGTGTGAGATGGAGAAATCAGGAGAGTTCGTCCAGCAGCCCCTGCATCTCGCTCGCCGCGTGTGCATTGCCCGTCCGCGCCGCCGCCGCAAGCCCCTGCTGTAGCAGTGTGACCGCCTCTTCCGACCGGTTCATCTTCGCCAGCGTCTGTGCCGACATCTGATACGCAGGCACGTAGTCCGGATTATGCTCAATCGTCCGAGCAAACTCCGCCAGCGCCGCATCGGGCTGCGACTGGTTCAGATGCTCCATCGCCAATCCATAGCGAGCAAACGAGTTGGCTGGATCGGCAGCAAGAAGTTCAGCGAAGGCGGCAAGTCTGTCCATAGTCAAGTTGAATTCTAGCTTGCCCGCGTCGGATAGAGTTCAGCAGGCAGCAAAGTATGATGGATACCAATGCCTGAGCCAACCCAGACAGCCCGCACCGTCGCCGAATCCCAATCCGAGCGCAGCGAGATCGTCTTCCCCAACGACTCCAACGGTCTCGGCAACCTCTTCGGCGGGCGCCTCATGCAGTACATCGACCTCGTCGCCGCGATGGCCGCCTCGCGCCACGCCCGCGCCATCTGCATCACCGCCAGCATGGACCACCTCGACTTCGTTGCCCCGGTCCGCGTTGGCGAACTGCTCATCCTTAAGGCGAGCGTCAATCGCGCCTACCGGACGTCTATGGAGGTCGGCGTCCGCGTCATGGTCGAAGACGTCCGCCAGCAGAAGCTCCGCCACGTCTCTTCCGCATACTTGACGTTCGTAGCCGTCGACCAGGCAGGGAACAAGCTCGAAGTCCCGCAGATCATCCCCGAAACCGAGCACCAGAAGCGCCGCTACGAAGACGCCAGCCGCCGCCGCGAGATGCGCGCCGAAGAAACCAAGCGCAAGCGCGAGCAGCGCGCGGAACTTACCCCCAACTGGCACATCTAGCCGGAGCGTTGTAAGTTGTACGTTCTGCGTTCTACGTGAGGTGCGGAATGGCGAAGGGATTTCGGGAGTTGAGGGTTTGGAACAGGGCCATCGACCTGACGACGCTAATCTATAAGTTGACTGCTGAGTTCCCGAGAGCAGAGATGTATGGTTTGAGTTCACAGATGCGCCGCGCCGCAGTCTCCATTGCGAGCAATATTGCCGAAGGCTCCGCGCGTGGAACAAAGAAGGATTTCAGACAGTTTGTACTCATTGCAAAGGGCAGCAACTGCGAGTTGCAGACGCAGCTTGTGATTGCATCGCGCCTGTCTTTCGCTACGCAAGAGAAAATAGACGAGGCTGAGCTTCTATCGAACGAAGTCGCACAAATGCTAAGCGGCCTCGCAACCTTCCTTCTTACGTCGAAACGCCCAACAGATCACTAATAGACGTACAACGTACAACTTATAACGCAAAAGAAAGGTCTTCAATGGCAGCACATGGAATGCAGCAACCCGCACCTCAACCCCTACCCGGCGTGGCTCACGTCGTCGCAGTCGGTAGCGGCAAAGGTGGGGTAGGGAAGACCACAGTAGCAGTCAATCTAGCCGTCGCCCTCAGCAAACTCGGCCACAAAGTCGGCCTCATCGACGCCGACATCTACGGCCCCAACGTCCCCATGATGCTGGGTGTCACCCGCCAGCCCAACATCGTCGGCGAAAACCAGATCGAGCCCCTCCTCGCCCATGGCGTCAAGTTCATCTCCGTCGGCCTCATCTCCCCCGGCGACAAGCCCATGGTGATGCGCGGCCCCATGCTCCACCAGATCATCCGCCAGTTCCTGCAGCAGGTGGAGTGGGGCACGCTCGACTTCCTCATCGTCGACCTGCCTCCCGGCACCGGCGACGTCGTCATCTCCCTCGTCCAGACCGTCCCTCTCACCGGTGCCGTTGTCGTCTCAACCCCCAGCGACGTCAGCCTTCAAGACGCGCGCAAGGCCCTCGAGATGTTCCACCAGGTCAAGGTCGAAGTCATTGGCATCGTCGAAAACATGAGCCACTTTACCTGCCCGCACTGCCAGCAGGTCATCGACATCTTCTCCTCCGGCGGTGCCGAGCGCACCGCAGCCCAGTTCGGCCTCGAATTCCTCGGCTCCCTCGAACTCGACCCTTCCATCCGCAAGGGCGGCGACTCCGGCCTGCCCGTCTCACTCGCCGGTCCCGACTCCGAGATCGCCAAAGGTTTCTACGAGATAGCCCGCAAAGTAGCCAGCGCTGCGGTGGAGATTGCCGGCCGAACGGACGATGTCCTGGAGATCACCTAAAGAACAGGGTGTAGGGTTTGGGTCTGATAATCGGCCTCCTACACCCTGACTAACCCCCTTGCCTTTTGACGCTTGGCGTATTCTTAAATGTGAGTGGAATGCCATGCGATCCACAAATTTAGGAAGGGTGGCCAGCAGAGATGTCAGAGGCAAACCGTAGCTTGAACTGTACCGCTCGGCAGCGGGCCATCCTTACGGCCATCGTCGAAAGCTACATCGCCACCGGCGAACCCGTCGGCTCGGCCACCGTCGCCCGCCTCCAAGTCCTCGACCGCTCCGGCCAGGCCATCGGCATGTCCGCCGCCACCATCCGCAACGAGATGGCCGAACTCGCCGACTCCGGCCTGCTCGAACAGCCGCACACTTCCGCTGGCCGCATCCCTACAGCCCGCGCCTTCCGCCTCTATGTCGAACAGTTGAGCGGCGGCGAGCAGCCTAGAATCGCCCCCGCACGCCTCTCCGCTAGCTCGCGTTCGCAGATCGACTCGAATTTTGTCGGCCTCGCCGGAACCCAGGCTGTCCTCCAACGCACCTCGCACGTCCTGGCCACGCTCTCGAGCGGTGTCGGCGTCGCCATCGCCGCCGCCTCCGATGGCGACATGCTCGAGCACGTCCACTTCTCGCGCCTCGCGGAGTCCCGCGTCCTCGCCGTCGTCGTCACCAAATCCGGCATGGTCCGCGACCGCGTCCTCGCCCTCGATCGCGATCTGTCCCTCCGCGAACTCGAAACCGCCGCCAACTTCCTCAACGAACACTTTCGGGGCTGGAGCGTCGAACGCGTTCGCGAAGAGATCGCCCGCATGGTCGAGCATGAGCGAAGCGAATATCAGAAGCTCATTACCCAGGTGCAGCACCTCTGGTCGCGCACCGTTCCGGCCAGCACGCAAACCCATCAAACCGTCTATGTTGAGGGCGTCGCCAACCTAATCTCCGGTCAGATCTCCGGCCAACAGGACGCCTCCCGGCTGCGCGAAGTCCTTGCCGCTCTTGAAGAGAAGCAGCGGCTGGTCGATCTATTGAATGCGTACATCGATTCTCAACAGGAGTCGGTTCGCGTTATCTTCGATCTGGAAGAGCATGCGCCCGAGATGGCGGGTCTGGTTCTCATCGCCGCTCCCGCAAGGATGGCCGGCGAGAGCCGAGGCACCGTCGGCGTACTTGGCCCGAAACGGATGCACTACGAGAACACTATGAATGCGGTGAGTTACATCTCCAAGGTCTTCGATCGCATGCTGCATCCTTCGGGATAGGAGATTTTTGTGGCAGAGAAGCGGGAAAAAAGTTGGGATCGGGTCGCAAGATGGGCCGGAATTGATAAGAACAAAGAAACTGGGGAAGAGATGACCACACAGAATGAAGTCTTTGCAGAAGCAAGCGACCAGCAGATCAACGATACCCACGCAGGGAAGCGGACGGTGCAACAGGCCGGCGAAGAGAGCGGCCCGGAAGCCGTCCCCGTCAGCGCCGCGCAGGTTGAAATCGACCACCTCCGCGCAGAAAAAGAGCAGTTGATCGACCGCCTCGCCCGTCTTCAGGCGGAGTTCGACAACGCCCGCAAGCGTGAGCAGAAGGAACGCGCCGATGCCCGCGAGTACACCATCGGCAACACGGTCGAACCCTTCCTCGGCGTGATGGACAACTTCCAACTCGCCCTCAAGGCCGAAGGCACAGCCGAACAGCTTCGCGGCGGAGTCGAATTGATCCTTAAACAAATGGAAGAGGCTTTGCGCGGCCTCCAGGTACAGCCCGTAGAGACCGTCGGCGCGCAGTTTGACCCCCGAGTCCATGAGGCCCTTGGAAGCATCGAAACTACCGAGTTCCCGGATCACCAGGTGCTGGAAGAAATTCGCCGCGGCTATAAGATCCGCGAAAAGCTTCTGCGCCCGGCGCTGGTCCGCATTGCGTCGAACTCCGCGCAGGTTACGGCCTAGCATCCGTTAGCCTGAAGTTGAATAGATAAGAACGAGAGTCCCCAAGAGATGAGTGCGACGGCAAACGTGACCAAGATTGATTTCTACGAAGTGCTGAGTGTATCGCGAGACGCCTCCGACCAGGAGTTGAAGACGGCGTATCGCAAGCTCGCCATGCAGTATCACCCCGACCGCAACCCGGACAATCCGGAGGCCGAAGAGCAGTTTAAGTCCTGCAGCGAGGCATATCAGGTACTCAGCGACCCGGACAAGCGCGCGGCCTACGATCGCTACGGCCACGCGGCCTTCGGCGGCGGTGCAGGCGCCGGAAATGGCGGCAACCCCTTCCAGGGCGGCAGCCCCTTCGGCGGACAAGACGTCGGCGATGTCTTCAGCGACCTCTTTGGCGAGATGTTCAACATGGGCGGCCAGCGTAAGGGCTCCCGTGTCCAGCGCGGCCGCGATCTCCGCTTCGACATGACATTGGAATTTGAGGAGGCCGTCTTTGGCAAGGAAAAGGAGATCACCATCAAGCGGATGGAGACCTGCCTCGACTGCCGGGGCACTGGGGCCGCCAAGGGCAAGGCCCCGGTCACCTGCCCTCAGTGCAAAGGCGCTGGCCAGATGCGCTTCCAGCAGGGCTTCTTCTCGGTCGCCCGCACCTGCCCCAAGTGCAGCGGCACTGGCTCCATCATTAGTGATCCCTGCCAGTCATGCCGTGGCGAGACCCGAGTCCAGAAGGAGCACACCATCCTGGTCAAGGTCCCCGCCGGTGTAGAGCAGGACACCCGCATCCGCTATCAGGGCGAGGGCGAAGCCGGCATGTTTGGCGGCCCAACCGGCGACCTCTACGTCGTCCTGAACGTCAAACCGCACAAGTTCTTCGAGCGCGACGGCGACGATCTGCACTGCATGGTGCCGATCTCGTTTCCGCAGGCAGCTCTTGGAACCGAACTGGAGATTCAGACGTTGGAAGGCCCCGCTACCATCAAGGTGCCCGAAGGCACGCAGAGCGGCAAGGAGATCAAGCTGCGCGGCCAGGGCGTCCCGCACCTCAACGAGCACGGTAAGGGTGATCTGATCGTGGAGATTCGGGTGGCCACGCCGTCCAAGTTGACCAAGGCGCAACGCGAACTTCTGAAGCAGTTGGAGGAGACCATGACCGTCGAAAATACTCCAGCCTCCCGAAGCGTCTTTAGCAAGGTGAAGGAGATCTTCAGCTAGATTAGCGTCCTGAATCTAGAGTTTGTTCAACAACACGACCCTTCTTTCTGAGTGACCAACACGACCCGTCATTCTGAGCGAAAGTTGGCGCGTACTTTGCGCCAACCGCAGTCGAAGAACCCCGAAGAGGCTCGTACCGCCTCGACTGCCTGACCCTTTCAACCACGAATCTTCCACGAACTTCGGACTCACCACACCAGGTGGATCTGCGAAGGGCTGTAGGGCCGCCGTTTCAAGACGCGGGCCTTCAGCCTTTTTTTCGTTGCGCGAGGGGGGCTTTTCAGCCGATGCCGCGCCCGTACCGTCGGCGCTACAATTTCGCAAAGTGTCATGAGGAGCGTGCGATGGGTCTCGCAGAGTTGCGGTCGGCTTTACCAGATCCAGAATCGTGGCAGGCGAATCCGGGCGGGACTCATGGGATCGATCTTCACGGTCAGTACTCCTCCGAACGCACCGGTGGAGACCTGTTCGACATCGTGGGGGTCGGGCTGCGGGTAGCGTTCCTCCTGAGCGATATTGCGGGCAGAAGACCCGAGGTCGATCCGATCTCCGCAGAGGTACAAGCAGTCTGCATGGAAGGGGGAAATCCGTCTGCCTTAAAGAAATTGTGGAAGTGCTGCAGTCTTCCAGGCATGAGTCGGCCAGTGGGCTATGCAACGCCCTGCCGACGGTGGCGGAGCGGTCTACGAGACGTCGGTGGGAGGGGTTGCCGTTCCGGGGGAAGCGTATGCGGGAGGATAGGACGGCGCTGGCGACGGTACGAAGTGTCCCCCTGTTTGACGAGAGAGTTCCGGATGTTTGCGTCTAACCCACTTGACAAACGCCTGCTCCAGACGCCACCTTCTCTCAAAAAGAAACGGGTAACGTTACGAAAGTAGATACAAGGCTAAAGTCTCTCTTTTGAATATTTTGCATATAAAGGGGGGAGGGGGGGTATACCCGTTTTCGCCTTTCGCGCAAACGAAGGGGGCGATCTTTCGACCCGCCCCAGCACCGATTATGACAAGTAGGTGGAAGAAATTGCGATGGCCGCAATCGCCGCCGTCTCAGCTCTCAATATCCTCGGCCCAAGCGTCACATGCTGCCAGGCATGCGACGTAAAAAGCTCCATCTCGTCGGGCGCCCACCCGCCTTCCGGCCCAATTGCCAGCGCCAGTTCCCCTGCCTCCGAACCTCCGAGAGCAGCCTTCAGCGTCATCTCCTGCTCCGTCTCACTCAGCAGAATCCGCGTTGTCGCCGCCTCCTGCTCCAGCGCCAGCTTCAACGGAATTGGATCGGCAATTGTAGGGGTGTCCGTCCGCCGCGACTGCTTCGCCGCCTCCAGCGCGATCCGCCGCCACCGCTCCACGCGCTTCGCCGCCGCCTGCGCCAGGTGCTTCTCCGTCCGCCGCGCCAGCACCGGCGTGATGCCCCCCACACCCAACTCCGTCGCCTTCTCCACCGCCCACTCGAAGTGGTCGAACTTGAAGATAGCCAGCAGCAGATGGAGCGGCAGCGCCGCATTCGCCTCAAGCTCCTCATGGAGCCTGAACACCACCTCGTTCGGTGAAACCCGGGCAATCTCTCCGCGATGCAGAAATCCATTGGCAACGATGTCGTAGATCTGCCCCGGTTCGGCGCGCAGCACCTTGGCCAGATGAGCGGCCTGGTCGCCGGTGAGCGCGGCAGCCGTGTCGGTCCAGCTATCGGCGATAAATCGTCGTCTCATATGTTGGCTCAGGGCTTGGGGATCGTCACGGCGATCGAATCCTGGTGATACAGATCGATGGTCAGTACGGCGGACTTGCGCGCGTCCCACATCGCCTGCGTGATAGGGAACTGCAGCACCACCACACCATCCGCCGTCTTGCCGACCGGAACAGAGCTCTCGCGCAGCAGAGGACTGGCGAGCTTCGGCTTCAGCTCTGGGAACGCGCCAGTGACGGCCGAAAGATCCGCCTCTTCAATGGCGCTGGTGATGAGCTGTCCGTTGCCCGTATCGAGAACGGCGTGAAAGTCCTTCAGGAACAACGGATCGGCCAGATGGTTCTCAAGGTGTACCGTCGTCAGAACGTAGACGCCCTCGTCGTGCGACACGGGCGCGTCCGAAAGCACCTTGAACCCCTGCGGCTGCTGCTGCTTGAAGACCACGCGGATGGGAAAGACGTCGGTGCGGGCAATCGAGGTCTTTACGATACGGCCTGCGAAATGGTGATAGCCCAACGCTGCAATCGCACTGAGGAGCATGACCGCGATCAGGACAGGGGCGGCGTAGTTGCGGCGGGGAGTTTGCGCGAAGGTGAGGTCAGCCACGGAATAAGGATATCGCGAACTCGCTACTCACCCGGGGCGTGCCGTCCCGCACCAACCGGCGGAGCATCGCGTTCGACCGGATCGATGACCGTTCCGGCAAGCTGGGCGCGGAGAGAATCGTCGTCTGTCCGCGCGAAGTAAGCACGCAGGTCTTCGCCCTCGGTGCGTGCCAGAAGGTACGCCCGTAGCATTCGCTCGATCGCCGCCGGAACCTCGTCGGCGGCCGCGCGGTAGCCTAGCGGTCGCGCTGGACGAGCATACTTGCCCACCGCTCCGCCCACGCAAAAGTAGAAGGCGTCGACCGACTGGCCGTCCTTCTTGATCTTCTTGCCCTCAAGCCCTATATCGGCGATCCAATGCTGTCCGCAGGAGTTCGTGCAGCCGGTGACATGGAGTTTGATCTGCTGATCGAATCCCGGCAGGCGGTCTTCCATCTCCGAAACCAGCCACTTGCTGAAGCCCTTGGTCTCCGCGATCGCCAGCTTGCAGAACTCCGTTCCGGTGCAGGCCACCGCCCCGCGCCAGAATGCCGAGACGTCAACGTACAACCCAAGCGAATTCAGCGCGATGACTAGCGCCGCCGTCTCGCGGTCTGGCACATTCACCAGGATGATGTTCTGCATGATGGTTGCCCGGAGCTGGCCGTTGCCGTACTTGTCGGAGAGATCGGCCAGCGCATGAAGTTGGTCGCCGCTCAACCGGCCTCGCAGGACGCTAGCCCCAACCGAGCTGAGTCCGGGCTGGCGCTGAGACGTTATGCCGATGTGGTCGCGGTAGATATCGTCCAGGATCTGTTCATCGGTTTCTGGCGCAGGGTCGAGCTTGTAGCCCAGCTTCTCTTCAATCGCCTCCAGCATCGACTCCGCAGTCCAGCCATGCCGCATGAAAAGGTACTTGATGCGGGCGCGAGTCCGGTTCTCGCGCAAATCCTGCTGCTCGCGGAAGACTCGGACCACCGCCTCGACAACGTCATACGCCTCTGCCTGCTTGATGAATGCGGGAATGCGGACGGCCATATGTGGCTCCGTCGAAAGTCCACCGCCCACGCGCAAGGTGTACCCGATCTCATCGCCGCGCTGGATCGCGGTCAGGGCAACGTCATTGATCTCCGGATAAGAGCACCACTCCGGGCAGCCGGTTACGCAGATCTTGAACTTGCGCGGAAGGTTGTAGAACTCCGGATTCGCCGTAAGCTTTTGTGCAATCTCAAGCGCGAGCGGGCTGGCGTCGACCAGCTCATGGCGGTGTAGTCCGGCCAGCGGGCAGCCAGTCACATTGCGAACCACATCCCCGCAAGCTCCCTTGGGCGAAAGTCCGACGGCGGTCAGCGCGTCGACAACCTCAGGCAGAGCCTCGATCGTGAGCCAGTGGAGCTGAATGTTCTGCCGCGTGGTGATGTCAGCGAGATTACGCGCGTATTTCTTCGTCAGGTCTGCTATGACGCGGAGTTGATCGCTGGTGAGAAGGCCGTTGGGCAGGCCGATGCGCATCATGAAGTACTCGCTCGCTTTGCCCTCGCCGGCGGTCCCGCCGGTAACCCCTAATCCGTCGCCCTGCGTGTAGACGCCCCACCACTTGAAGTACAGGCCGGTCCATTCGGGCAGGACGGAGTCCCGCCCATCCTTGGCAAACTGGCGAACCTCGTCCCACGCGTCCCAGGGATTCTTGACGAGCTTCAAACGCTCGGACTTCTGGGCTTTGGTCTCCTTGACCGGCTTCGGAGACGCTACTACTGCTTCTGGGGCTGTATCGAACATGCTGATCCTTTGGATATTTATCAAATGTGCGGAAAATAGAAAAGCCCACAGAGTTTGTGGGCGGCTGCGGCTTTGTTCTGACTCGGACTGAAGGGTGACTGGGTCTACGAGACGTTACAGAGCAGGCAGCGCGCGAGGGCGCAACAACAGTCGGTAAAAGTAATTGCGCGCTGGGAAACGGTATGTACCATCTGTCTAAAGATTAATGGCGCCAGTGGGATGCGTCAAGCGCAGATGGTTCCAGGATTACCAACGGCAGCTATCGCAGGGTTGCGGTCGGTGACGAGATGCCGTCACCGCGAGAGAAGTGAAGCGCGCGGTGCATCCAGCCCGTGCAGCGGAATGGGAGGATTTGCAGCGGGCTGAGAATATACTCGTACCAACGCAGACGAGAACGACGAAACTCATTGCCGAAGCACTCTAAGCAAGTCATGATTCATACCTCTGGATTCGATATCCCGGCGAGAGACAAATCATTGCACAGTGAGAGCGTCTTGTCGCCGGAGAGAATCGATTTTGGCGTTTTCTATTCCCGGCCGACTAGCGATTGCCAGTCCAGGCGCAAAACCATCCATCTGGAGACGGAGTATTGATTCGACTGGACTCCACTGCATTTTTCCTATCAAGTCTTCCAGACGTTATGCCGCTTAAAACGCGGCTCTCGAATCCGGATCTAATTCTTGTCGCACTCTATCTGCTAGGGATTACGATCTTTGGCCTCCGCTTCCGTGGAGGCACGGATCGCTCGCTGAAGGGTTATTTCCTGGCCGGCAACACGATTCCGTGGTGGGCGATTGGGCTGTCGATCGTGTCGGCGGAGACGAGCACTCTGACCATCATCTCGATCCCCGGCGTGGCCTTCGCCGGAAACTTCGGCTTCCTTCAAGTAGTCTTCGGATACATGATCGGGCGCATCGTGGTGGCGCTGATCTTCTTGCCGAAGTACTTCCAGGGCCAGATGATGACGGCGTATCAGCTGATCGACAACCGCTTCGGCCACACGCTACACAAGGTCACGGCAGGGTTGTTTCTCCTGACTCGCGCGGCGGCGGAGGGAGTGCGCGTCTTTGCGGTGTCTATCGTTGTGGGGATTGCCATTGGGACGCGGGACGTCCTGTCCATCGCGATCATCTCCGCGCTGACGCTGCTGTATACGTTTGAAGGCGGGATGGCGGCGGTGATCTGGACAGACGTCGTGCAGATGGCCATCTACGTCGGGGGTACGGTGGTTGCGATCCTGACGCTGGGACAGCATGTGCCGGGAGGATGGGCTGAGATTCATCGGGTGGCGGGCGCGGCGGGGAAGTTTCATCTCTTCAACTTCGCGATGAACCTGACGACGGCCTATACGTTCTGGGCGGGGGTGATCGGCGGGACATTTCTGACCATGGCCTCGCATGGGACCGATCAATTGATGGTGCAGCGGATGCTGGCGGCGAAGAACCTGCAAGAGTCGCGACTGGCTCTACTGGGCTCGGGTGTGGTGATCTTCGTGCAGTTCACGCTATTTCTGTTGATTGGCGCGGGGCTGTATGTGTTTTACGGTCTGCATCCCGCTAGCTTCGCGAGTGCTGACAGGATCTTTCCGACGTATATCGTTCGAGAGATGCCGATTGGAGTTGCGGGGCTTATGGTGGCGGCAATCCTGGCGGCTGCGATGTCGAACCTGAGCGCGGCACTGAACTCGCTGTCGTCGACGACAGTGGTCGACTTCTACATGCGCTGGCGGCCTGAGGCGGCGGACGGCGAGCGAGTGATGGTGTCGCGGGCGTCGACGGTGATGTGGGCGCTGGTACTCTTCGCCATTGCTGTCTATAGCGTCGGAGTGGGCGGCAAGGGGCATGTGGTGGAGGTGGGGCTGTCGATTGCATCGGTGGCCTACGGCGCGCTACTCGGAGTCTTTCTGCTGGGTACGCTGACGAAGTATGCGACGGAATGGGGAGCGATTGTGGGCATGATGGTTGGGTTCGCAGTGAATCTATTTCTCTGGGTTCAGACTAAAGCGATTACGTGGGTGATCTATCAGCCGGATCTTGCGGGTCGAACGACCTATGCGAATGGCCGGTTCGATGTCACTGTCCCCCAGACGCTGGCCATCACGATCCCGCATGTCGCATTTACCTGGTATGTCCTCATCGGGTCGGTTGTGACCTTCGCCGTCGGATCGCTCGCCAGCTTTGTTCTCCGCAGACCATCGAAACAGGCGCGCCCTGTAGCAGCTTTGATATTTCTTGCCGTCATCCTGAGCGGAGCGTCGCGCTTCTGCGGCGCGCAGTCGAACGACCCCGACGCGCAACGCCCTGCCACAACCTCTCAAGCCATTTCAACCACGACCGCGACTGACTTCTCTCCCATCTCCACCCTTATCAACGATGCGATTGCAGCAAAGAAGCTGCCAGGCGCTGTGGTCGTGGTCGGGCAGAATGGCAAGGTGCTCTTCGAGCAGGCTTATGGCAATCGCAAGTTTGCAGGGGAGCCGGGGCTCGATGGCAAACCGTCACCTGCAGAGCCCATGACCGAAGACACGATCTTCGACATGGCTTCGTTGACCAAGTGTTTGGCGACGGCTACCGCGGTTATGCAACTCTACGAAGTACAGAAGTTCGACTTCGATGATCCGGTGGCGAATTACCTTCCAGAGTTTGCCGCGAATGGCAAAGAACACGTCACGATCCGGGAGTTGCTGACGCATTACTCGGGGCTGCCGCCGGATGTGGATCTGAAGGATGCGTGGGGTTTGGCCGCGCCGGATAAGGCTGAGGGATATAAGAGAGCGTTCGCTTCTCCACTGGTTGCCGTGCCGGGAACGCACTTCGAGTACTCCGATATCAACTTCATTACGCTGGGTGCGCTGGTGGAGAAGCTGAGTGGGCAGACGCTGGATGTGTACGCGTCCGAGCACATCTTTACGCCGTTGAAGATGAGCCACACGCGATTTCTGCCGCCTGTCAAGTGGATGCCGGAGACGGCGCCAACGGCGCACGACAATGAGGGGGATGCAAAGACTAATCCCGATTTCGATGAGTTATTGCGATCAGTTGTGCATGATCCCACGACAAGAAGAATGGGTGGAGTTGCGGGGCAAGCTGGGGTGTTTTCTACCGCGGGGGATATGAGTTTATATGCCTCAGCCTTACTGGAAAAGCTGGTGCATGGCTCGGGTTCTTTTCCGCTTACGCAGGCGACGTTGAAGCTGATGACCTCGCCGGAGCAACCAGTGATGGCGGAATCTGGAGCGACGGTGTTTACGGCGGACGGCAAGCCGACCAAGGGTGTCGCGGTGCGCGGTTTCGGATGGGACATCAACACGGCGTTCTCGCGGCCTCGAGGCCAGGTGTATCCGATTGGGAGCTTTGGGCATACCGGTTTTACCGGGACGAGCCTTTGGATGGATCCGGCGAGCTACAGCTATGTAGTTCTGCTGGCGAATGCGGTTCATCCGCGCGGCGGAGCGCCGATCTCCGGCTTGAGGGGACAGGTGGCGACGGCTGCGGCGCGGGCGCTTCATCTCTGTCCTCCATCAACAATTGGCGACGTTAATGTGAAATCAGAAAGCAATGCGATGGATACGACTTCATCAAGTCTCTCGTCGCAGATCACTGCTGCTCACAAAATCGCGAACGGAATCGATGTCCTGGAGGGGACGAACTTCGCGGCTCTCAAGGCAGCGGCGAAAGCAGGGCATCTGCGGGTGGGATTGCTCACGAACCAAACGGGCTTGGATTCACAAGGGCGGCGGACGATCGATGTGCTCAAGGCTGCTCCGGGTATAGAGCTGGCTACGCTCTTTTCGCCGGAGCATGGCATCGCGGGGGCGAAGGACTCCTTTGATCTAAAGAACTCAACCGATGCGTCTTCGGGTGTGCCGGTGATCAATCTGTATGGGCCGAAGAGCTCCGACAAGCGGCCCAAGGTCGAGGACCTCGCCAGGCTGGATGCTGTGGTGATCGACCTGCAGGATGCCGGGGTTCGGTTTTATACCTATGAGTCTGTAATGGGGTACTTCATCGAGGCGGCGGGCAAGTCAGGAACGCCCGTCTTCGTTCTCGACCGGCCTGACATTGTGGGTGGCGAGCTGGTGCAGGGGCCGGTCTCCGATGAAGGCAAGGAGGCCTACATCAATTACAGGCCGGAACCGGTGCGGCAGGGAATGACACTGGGTGAGTTGGCGCAGATGTTTAATGGCGAAGATCATCTTGGAGCGAAGCTGACCGTCGTGCCGATGCAGGGCTGGAGCCGGTCTCAATACTTCGATGAGACCGGATTGAGGTGGGTGAATCCGAGCCCCAACCTTCGCTCTGTCGCCGCCGCTGCGCTGTATCCGGGCGTCGGTCTTCTAGATCTAACGAATGTTTCCGTGGGACGAGGGACGGACGCGCCATTCGAGCACATCGGCGCGGCTTGGATCAAGGGCACGGACTTTGCGGATTATCTAATGGCTAGGAAGATTTCTGGTATACGATTCAGTCCTACAAAGTTCACGGTGGCCGACGACGAGAACCACTATCCGTTCCACGGGCAGGAGATCGAAGGCGTCGCCATGGTGGCAGAGGACCGCAAGACCCTGGACGCCGTAGAACTAGGGATTGAACTGATTGCGGCGCTGCATAAGCTGTATCCGGAGCAGTTCAAGATGGCAAGAACGTCCGCGCTGGTGGTAAACGACGAGACGATGAAGGGTATCGAAAAGGGTATCGATCCGCGCGAGATATCGGCTGGCTGGGCGGATGGACTGGCGAAGTTCAAGGCTAAGCGTGAGAAGTATCTGATTTACAAGTGAGACGAGCAACAGGAAGAAAGCTGCGGATGCCCTGGTGGGCAGCCAGAATCTTCACACGCTACGACCAGCAGCAATGGAATCAAACGCCATCTCATTTGAAGCGTTCCGGAGGGTGGGATTGAGCAGGTCTTACACAGCGTTTTCTTATGCTGCCGCGATTGCTCTGCTGGCTACGTCCACTAACCCGCCGATCCGGGGGCAACAGCCTCATGCAGCCCTGAGGCTCTCGCGCTCAGTGGCCAGGTAGCAGGAACGCATGATCCATCGATCGCGATGGATCACGGCACCTACTATGTCTTTGCGACGGGCGCGGTGCGCCCGGATCACATTGCGACCTCAGCATCCCAGTCGCCGGGAAGTGCGGCTTCGGCGCATCCTCCAGCGTCCGTTCTTCCCCAGCTACCCGTGCGCTGCTCGAAAGACCTTCATGAGTGGGATCGATGCGGGGCAGTCTTTCCCGCAATCCCGGCATGGATTTGAGAGATGAACTCTGTCAAGGCTCAACGAAATGGGTTGGTCCGGCGAGATCGACTCTCCGGCGGGCCTAGCTCTTTAGCTTTCTCAGATATTCGGCGTCGACTTTCAGCGATTCCTCCCACGGCAGGTTGAAGGCCTCCTGTTCGACGAAGGCGTAGTCGATGTGCTGAGACCGCGCGGCCTCGGCGAAGATGGGACGATAGTCAATGCTGCCCAGGCCGAGCTCCGTCACCTTGGCATCATGGTTCTCGGGTGAAGGCGTCGCGGGCAGTTTGAAGTCCTTCACGTGCAGCATCGAGATGCGGTGCGGATACTCCTCCATGATGTCGATAGGATTCCTGCCGGCTACCTCCGCCCAACCGCAGTCAAGCTCGAATGTCACCTTACTGGGGTCAGTCAGGCGAAGCAACTCGAAGTAGGGAGTCTTCCCGTCCTGCACCGCGAACTCGCCAACATGGTTGTGATACCCGAAGCGAATGCTCTTGGCCGCCAGCTTGGTGCCCATCTCGTTGAACTGCTCGGCGTTGTAGTGCCAATCGTCGAGCGTGACGGGTGCCGAAGGTGCAGGAGGATTACGATGGCCGGGGCTTGCGCAGATCAAGAACTTAACGCCGAGTTGCTGGTCATAGTCCGCGATCTCGTCGAAACGAGCATGCAAGTCGTTGAAGGGATGGTGCGCGCTGACGCAGCGCAGACCAGCCTTATCGAGCGCCGCACGAACCTCCGACGCACTCTTCTTCGGAAGCGCCGCAGCCTCCACTATGGTGAAGCCAACCTCGCGGATCCCGGCGAAAGTGCCTTCCAGGTCTTCTTTCATCTGGTCACGGACGGAATAGAGCTGGAGGGCCAGAGGCAGGCCAAGCGGATTGGCAGAGGCAAAGCGAGTAGTGACAGCGAATGAGGCGATCGCGGCCAGGCCGCCTGCAAATTCTCTACGTGTGATCACAGTCAAGGGGAACTCCTATTACAGGTTATGTTTCTGCATCTCGCTGGCGAGAAACTCTGAAGCGCGCATGGAGAGCGCAAGGATGGTCATCGTGGGGTTCTGCCAGCCAGCACTGACAAAGCTTGCGCCATCGACGACGAAGAGGTTCTTATGGTCGTGGCTTTGGCACCACTTGTTCAACACGCTTTGCCTGGGGTCGTCGCCCATTCGGCATGTTCCGACCTCATGAATGCTGTAGCCGGGAGGGTTGGGTACGGCGTTCTTCGAGAGCACCTCGAATCCGGCAGCTTCCGCGACGGCGCAACCAACGTCCACTGCGTCCCTGGCCATGTCGTACTCGTTGTCTGTGTATTTGGTCTGCACGTGCAGGACTGGGATGTCCCAGGCATCCACCTTTTCGTGGTTGATGCGGACGTGGTTCTCGTGGCGCCCAAGAACTTCGCCCATCATGGAGATGTAGAAGGCGCTGCCTTGATATTCGGTCAACTTCTGTTGTAACTCCGCACCGTAGGCGGCGAAGTTTCGTGGGTCGAGGCCGCTCATGCTACTGGTCAAGTTCAGGGCGTAACCGCGCAGAAATTGAGGATGCTTTGTCGCAATGTTACGGAATCGCGGCACGATAGCCCCGCCTCCCATCAGTTCATTCGTCGCCTTGCCATGGCGTGCTTCCGGCACGGAGCAGGTGACGCCCGGCCCGTATACCTGATCCATTAAAAAATGACCGACCATGCCGCTTGAGTTGCCAAGGCCGGAGTTAAGCAGCAATCGTGTGCTTTCCAGAGTGCCTGCCGCCAGAATGACGACGCGGGCCTTTACATGCATCTCGCGGCGAGAAAGCCGGTCAACGAAGTCGCATCCATTCGGTTGGCCGGTCGCTTTGTCGACGGTGATTCGGCGAACGACAGCATTGGCAATGGAGGTCAGCTTGCCAGTCTTCTCCGCGTCCGGCAGCAGAAGATTCACGGAACTTGCCAGGCCATCGCGACCCTGTGCCCGGCGCTGTTTGCAGACCGCCATGTTGTACGGCTGGGAAGCCTTGGTGAAGCGCAGCATCGACGCCGACCACGGATCGTTGTTAGGGACGAAGTTGCCATTGGGCATCTGCGCCGGGCCATCCTGTGCGCCGCTGACCTGGAAGATGTCCTCTACACGAGAATAGAACGGTGCGAGGTCCGCGTGGTTAATAGGCCAGTCTTCGCCGAAGCCATCATGCGACTTGCCCTTGAACTCGTAGTCACTAAGACGGAAGGACTGCCGCGACCAGAAGAGCGATCTCCCGCCAAACAATCTCACCCGCACCCAGTTGTACGGATTTGCAGGATCGAAGGTGTACGGCACCTCCTGCTCATCGACCCAGACGTTGGCGTTGAACTCGCTTGCCTGGAAGACATGCTCGAGGCGCCCCGGGGGTTTGAACCCTCGATAGGGAAGTTCGTAGGCCGGCTTGCGCTGCGCATCCCTGGCCACATCAGCTACTGGCCCCGCGTTCAACATAAGGCAGCGGACGCCTTTTTCGGTAAGGATCTTCGCGGCCATCCCGCCGGCGTGTCCGGAGCCGATAATGAGTACATCGAAGGCTGTGTCAGTCATCGTTCTTTACGTTCTCTTCAAGAAGCTATCGAGGGTAGGAGGGCATGGAATGAGCGGCCTTCGGGGCTGCCAACACATGGGGTGCCAGATGTCTGGAGGTTGCGTCAAAGCGAGTCATGTCGGGTTCAATGGGGAACCAGTAGAGTCCACCGGTCACCCAATCCTGGCTTGCAGCCGAGCCGGCATCGTCCCATGCCTTCGAGTTTGTAGTCGCGGTGCGGATATCCTCGTGCGCTATATTGATGAAGTCCGCGTGGGGTTCGGTCGGCGGATGGTCGGACATCCAGGTCCTTAGCCACGGTTTGATCAGCGTATCTGCTTCATCAATGTTTAGTTGCGCGAAGGGCAGTTTGTACTTCGTCTTAGCCTGGACGCCGAGCCAGCCAAGGCCGCCGCGATAGAGCTTCTTCCTTGGCTCGGGTGAGCTGCCGATCAGGAAGTCGAGAAATTCGGGTGTGCCCGCCTGTGTCGCTCCGGGCTTGCCGCCAAGAGGTGGCAACAGCAGATCGCAGAGCCGTGTCAGTGTCGCTTGTTCGGAAGGAGTAAAGAATCCTGGTGCATACTCCGCGATTCCGTCGGCTGCTTCCGTGGCGGGTATTGGAGTCATGGGGTTCAGCCCCAGAGACCAGGGGACGGGAGCCGGAGGCGGAGGGACGGGGTTTGCAGACTGCTGAGCCAGCAGCGCCTTCGGCAGAACACCTACCGCGACCACAGATCGCACAAACTCACGACGAAGCATAACGTCTCCTTTCGCCTGGCAAAAGAGTACACTTTGCGTTCGGGAGTCGTCCAACGCTTCATCGGCGGATAT